>JAQHUG010000170.1:2655667-2666772 GCA_028555095.1 Dicrostonyx torquatus | reverse complement strand
CCTGCACCATCGTGAGGAAGCAGGGGGAGGGTGGTGGGGGAGCGGGAGGGCCGGGAACAAGGGGAGTAAATGTAAATTTTTCTTTTATCAATTAAAAAAAAAAAAAGACTTTTAAGGAGCTAACCCCCTTAATAAGACAATCAGGATCTAAAGAGAGGGCTGGTGATGTAGCTCAGTTGGTAGTGTTTACCTAGCATGCAGAAGGCAGTGCTTAGAGCATCCACTGCTTTCCAAACGCAAAGTACCAAAGTCCAGATTCCTAAAAACAAACACATGGTCAGGCCTGTCCCAGCAATACCCCACTCCTGCTACCAACGTTTGTCCTATTTGTGGTTTTCTATTGCTGTGAAGAGGCACCATGACCACAACAACTCTTATAAAGAAAACCTTTCATTGGTGTGGCTCCCTTACACTTTCAGAGGTCCAGTCTCTTATTATCATGCTAGGGAGCATGGCAGCATGCAGGCAGACATGGTGCTGAAGCTGAGACTGCTATATCTTGCAGGCAACAGAGAAGTCAGCTGACTTACTGGGCGGTATCCTGAGCATAGGAGATCTCAAAGCCCACCCCCACAGTGATACAGTTCCTCTAACAAGGCCATACCCACTCCTCCAAAGCCACACCTCCTAATAGTGCTGCTCCCTATGAGATTATGGGAGCCAATTGCATTCAAACTACCACAGTTACCATTGGTGATCTCAAATTTGCCAGTGTAGCTGTGCTTCATCATGGCAGTTAGGAACCAAACAATGACTCTGGAACATGGTCTGATAAGGACCTGGTGTTTGCATCTCTTCTCCGTACTGCTAATGCTCTCGAGAGCACTGGTCAGGACACTATGGGTACCATAGTGACGGTATGGAGAGATGGCAGAAAGAGCTATTTGATGTTTTTGCTTTCTAACCCTGACCCCTGCATGGTAGCTTAATGACACAGTTCATTCGTTCATCCTGGGGAAGAGCATTCCTTGTTAGCTCCTGCCCCACAGAACAATCCCGGGACTGATGGTGCAAAACAGAGCCAGATGAAGGGAAAAGGAAATGTTACGAAAGATAACATTTCTACCTCAGTGTGGTCAAGTATGAGACCTGTTGCCTTCACTCCTATTTTTTTTTTATTATGTATACAGTGTTCTGCCTGTATGTATCCCTGCAAGCCAGAAGAAGGCACCAGATCTCATTATAGATGGTTGTGAGCCACCATGTGGTTGCTGGGAATTGAACTCAGGACTTCTGGAAGAGTAGTTTGTGCTCTTAACCTCTGAGCCACCTCTCCAGCCCCACTCCTATTTTCTTAATGTCAGAACTTTTCCTTTCTGCCATGCAAAGACCATTCCACATAAATAATGTATTTTTTTGAGGGTGGGGGTTCACTTCTGTAATCCTAGCACTGGGAGGTGGAGACAGGAGGGTGGTGAGCTTGAGGCCAGGCTGGTCTACATAGTGATACTGTCTCAAAAAAAAATAAGTGAAGGAGTAGGAGAAAGAGACTGTGTCTCTCAGCTTTCCTTGCTGGTAGTTGTGGCGTTGTGACCAAGGCTGGATAGTGAGATTTAAATAAGTGTTCATGTCAACATCAGGATCCTTCATTGAAACGGATGGAATCTTGGTGGGAGGATTGGAGCTTTAACCTTCGAATTTGGACTGTGAGTTTTGCACACTTGAAGGGAAAATGAACCCCGGGTCACTGTCTGTCTTAGTTTGGGTTTCTATTGCTGTGAAGAGACACCATGGCCACAACAACTCTTATAAGGAAAATCTTTCATTGAGGGGGCGCACTCACAGTTTCAGAGGTTCAGTCCTTTATCATGATGGCGAGTCATGGTGGTGTGCAGGCAGACATTTTCCTGGAGAAGGAACTGAGAGTTCTACATCTTGATCTTCAGGCAGCAGAAGGAGCTGTTTTCCACACTGGGTGTAGCTTGAATATAGGAGACCCCAAAGCTTGTCTGCACAGTGACTCACTTCCCCCACAAGGCCACACCTACAAAGCTATACCTCCTGATAGTGCCACTTCCTATTGGGGCCATTTTCTTTCAAATCACCAAACCCAACCCTGGCCCCCAAAGGCTTGTAGCCATATCATAATGCAAAATGCATTTACTCCAACTTCAAAATTCCCCAATCTAAAATAGTTTCAAATTTGTTTAAAAGTTCAAAGTCTCTTCTGAGACTCATGTAGTCTCTTAATTGTAAATCGAAATGAAAAAGCAGATCACATACTTCCAACATACAATGGCACTGAACATACGTTACCATTCTAGAAGGGTGGAAAGGAGCATAGTGAGAAAAGACTGAAAACCAGCTGGGCAAACTCCGAACTCTGCATATCCATGTCTGATGTCAAAGCACTCTTCAGATCTCCAACTCCTTTCAGCTTTGTTGACTGCAACACACTTCTTCCTCTTGGTTTGGTTCCATGTTCCTAGTAGTATGGCCCATCAAGCCCACCTTAAGTATTCTAGTGCTTTTCTAATCCGAAGTCCCAAAATCCACATTCCTCCAACCGAAAGTATGGTCAGGCATACTTTCATACATACATAGTAGTGCTCTAGTCCCTGGCATTAACTTCTCTCTTAGTTTGAGTTTCTATTGCTGTAAAGCGACACCATGACCACAAAATCTCTGATAAAGGAAAACATTTAATTTGGCTGACTTATAATTCAGCAGCTTAGTCCATCATCAGCATGGAGGGAAGTAGGCAGACATGGTGCTGGAGATGGACCTGAGAGTCTACATCTTCTGCTACATTCTGCAAGTAGCAGAAGTCTGTGTACTAGGCCTGCTTTGAGCATATGAAACCTCAAAGCCTGCCCACACAGTGACACTCTTACTCCAACAAGGCCACATCCACCCCAGCAAGGCCACACCTTGTAATAGCAGTGCTCCCTATGGATCTATGATGTTTATTCAAATCACCACACTATTCCTAAGCCAGCTTTAGGCTAAGTATTTCTAGATTTGAAAACAATGTTTACATTTATCTTTATATAGATAAAGAAGAGCACATGCACTCCTATGCCACAGCATACATGCAGAAGGCAAAGGACAATTTGTAGGACCAGTCTCTCCTTTAATCATGTGATCTCAGCTCCGCAGGCTCAGCAGCAGATACCTTAACCTGCTGAGCTATCTTGCTGGCCCCAGACACTCTCACATGGAACAGTATGTAGCTGAGGATAATCTTAAACTCCAGGTCCTCTTGCCTTCATGTCCCAAGTGCTGGGATTGCATGCGTGTGCCCCCACTGAGCATGCTGCCATACTCCCTGCCATGATGTTAATGAACTAAACCTCTGAAACTGTAAGCAAGCTACTCCAATTAAATGTTTTATTTCCTTATAAGGATTGCCATGGCCATGGTGTTTCTTCACAGCAATAAAAACCTTAACTAATACACTCATTAAAGGAAAAAGCCACCAACAAGATAGTAAACATTTAATTCCCAAATACAGGCATACTCAAATTCATACAAATACTACTAGATCTAAAACCACAGATTAAACCCAGTACAGTAATAGTTGGTGACTTCAATACCCCACACTCACCAATAGGACATCCAAACAAAAATCAAAGAGAATTATTAGTTAAATGATGTAAATCTAATGGACCTAACAGACATCTACAGGAGATTCCACTCAAGTACTAACGAATGCAAATTCTCCTTGTAAACCTGTGGAATATTCTCTAAAACTGATCACATATTAGGGCATAAAGTAAGTCTCAAAATATACAGAAAAAAATCAATAAACTTAATGATGCACCCGAAGGCCATAGAGAAACATGAACAAGCCAAAACCACATTCCAAAACAATAAATGGGAAAAGACAATTAAAATCAGGACTGCCATTAATTAAATAGAAACAACAATGACAAAAGGAATCAATGAAAGGAAGAACCTGTTCTTTGAAAAGATAAACGAGATTGACAAGCTCTTAGCCAAATGAACCAAAAGAAACAGAGACCTAAATTAATGCAATTAGAAGTGAAAAGAGAAATATTACAACAGATACCAATGAAATTCAGAAGATCATATGGACATATTTAATTGAAAAATCTAATAGAAACAGACAAATTCCTAAGAAGCATACAACACACTACAATTATACCGAGATGAAATTATCTAAACAGACCCATGAACAGACTGAAGCAGGGATAAAAAGTCTCCCAACTAAAATGGACACAGGACCAGATGGAGTCATTGCAGAATTGTACCAGAACTTCAAAGCACCAACATCGATACTTCTTAAATGATTTTCTAAAATATAAAACGGAGAGCTTCAAAACTCTTTTCTTGAAGCCAGTATTACCTAAGCTAGATAAAGATACAACAAAAGAAAGGAAATTAAATGTTGATTTCTCAGTAAAATACTGGCAAGTCAAATCCAAGATCATTTTTAAAAAATATTTATTTATTAATTATGTGTACAGCATTCTGCTTCCATATATGCTTGCATGCCAGAAGAGGGCACCATATCTCATTATAGATGGCTATGAGCCACCACATGGTTCCTGGAATTGAACTCAGGACCTTTGTAAGAGCAGCCAATGCTCTTAACCTCTGAGCCATTTCTCCAGTCCCCTAAGATCATTCTTCATAACCAAGTTGCCTCCATTCTAGATGCAAGAATGATTCTAACAAATGTTACCCACCACACAACGAGTCTCAAAAATCACATGATCATCTCATATTTGAAATGGTATTTGAAAATATCTGACATCCCTTCATGATAAAATCATGAAGAGGCTAGAGATGGAGGGAGCATACCTTGACATAATAAAGACCACACACTTCAAACCTATAGCTGGCATCCTGTTAAGTGAAGAAAACCTCAAAGTGTTCCCACTAAGAACAGATACAAGACAAGGTGTCCACTCTCTCCACTCTTATTCAGTGCAGCGCTTGCGCTTGAATTCTTAGCTAGAGCACTATGACAAGAGAAGGAAATATAAGAGCCACATGCAGGCCGGGTGGTGGTGGTGCACGCCTTTAATCCCAGCACTTGGGAGGCAGAGGCAGGTGGATCTCTGTGAGTTCGAGACCAACCTGGTCTACAAGAGCTAGTTCCAGGACAGGCTCCAAAGCTACAGAGAAACCCTGTCTCCAAAAAAAAAAAAAAAAAAAAAGAGCCACACGCAGAGAAAGCCATCAGAGGGTCCTCGTTTGCAGACGCTACAATCTTACACATATGAGATCCCAAAGAGCCCACCAAAAACTTTAGAAAGCTGATAAATATTTTCAGCAAAGTGGCAGGATACAATTTATGTTTTTAAAATATTATTTTATTAATTCTTTGATAACTACATATAATTATTTTGGTCATATTCCACCCACACATTCTCAGGATACAAAACTAAAACATAAAAATCTTCCATTTAATGCCAAATATACTGAAGAAGATTGGAGGAAACAATCCCATTCACAATAGTGACAAACACACGCACACACACCTGGGAATAAACCTCACAGAGGAAAGGCCTCTGCAACGGAAACTTTAAGATACTGAAGAAAGACATCGAGGAGGACACCAGAAGGTGGAAAGATTTCCCATGCTCATGAATTGGCAGGATTAATATGGTGAAAAATGGCCATTCTACCAAAAGCAATCTTCAGGTTCAATACAATACCAGTCAAAATACCAGACTTTTCTTAACAGACACAGGAAAAAAACTCTTAAATTTTGTATGGAGGCACATAAGACAGGACAGCCAAGGCAATCTTGCACAAAAGAACACTGCTGTAGGTAACCATACCTGACCTCATATACTGCAGAGCCACAGTAATACAAACAGCATGGCACAAACACAGATACTTACATAGAATACAGGACTCAGACACAACCCCACACACCTACAGCTACTTTGACAAAGATGTCAAAATATACACCATCTTCACAAATGGTGCTGGGAAACTTGGAATTTCAACGTGCAGAATAAAAATGAAACTAGATCCTTACCTCCCACCTTGCACAAAACTCAACTCTAAATGAATGAAGGACCTCAATCTATGACCTGGTACCCTAAACTGCTGAGGTTAAAGGTAGGGAATACACTTTGAATTCTAGGCACACATAAGGACTTTGTAAATAAATTCTAGTCACTCAGGATAGGAAAAACAGTTGATAAAGGAGATCTCATGTACTAAAGAAAATGGTCAGTTGAGTGAAGAGGCAGGCCACAGAACAGGGACTGGAGGGAATCTGAAAACAAAGTATTAGTGTCTAGAATACACAAAGAACTCAAAAACTAAATACCAAAGGGGAAAAACCTACCCAATTAAAAAATGGACAGTGGAACTGGACAGATAGTTCTCAAAAAGAAGGGAAACAAATACCCAGGCAACACTTGAACAAAAGCTTTGGACACCTTTAGCCACCAGGGAAACACTGATTAAGACTACATTAAGGCACACCTGAAGAGCTGTTGAGACGGCTTAGAGGGTAAAGGAAGACACCTGGTCCCAAGCCTGGTGACTTGAGTTCTAACCCCGGAACCATGTAGTAAAAGGAGAGAATTAACTGCTGCAAGTCGTCCACAGACATAATGTAGTATTCTTGCAATCTCACCAAGAAAAAAATAAATGCAAAGAAAGATTCTGCGGCAATGCATTATGGTAAAAATATCTTATATTCTAAGAGACTGGAACTTTTGCTGGACCTCACAGCCAGAGTTATACACTTTGAAGTCACTTAGGACTTAAAACTGCTGTCCTGCTGTGTACTCAGCCTGTTTGTTTACCTGTGTTTAAGAGAATAATGTGACAACCAGCTTTATTTGTCTTAGCTAGGGTTTCTATTGCTGCAACAAAACACCATGACCAAAAAAGCAAGTTGGGGAAGAAAGGGTTTATTTGGGTTACATTTCTATGTTGCTGTTCATTACTGAAGGGGGTCAGGACAAGAACTCAAACAGAGTAGGATTCTGGAGGCAGGAGCTGATGAAAAGGCCATGGAGAGGTGTTGCTTACTGGCTTGCTTTCCCTAGCTTGCTCAGCCTGTTTTCTTATGGAACCCAGGACCACCAGCCCAGGGATGGCTGGACTGGGCTCTCCCTCACTGATCACTAATTGAGAAAATGCTTTACAGCTGGATCTCATGGAGGCATCTCCTCACCTGGGGCTCCTTCCTCTTTGATGGTTCTAGTTGTGTCATGTAGACACAAAACCAGCCAGTACACTTGCCATGTAACCAACTTTCACAACCTAAGCTAATGCATAGCTGAAATCTTAGATTATGAGCTCTTCCACGGCCCTAACCAGGACAATGCATGTGTATCTTTTGCAGAAAACGGCAAACACAGAGGTTGAAAACAATCCTCTAAAAATGAATATCCACCATAAATGTTGACTTCAGTGCTTATAGATATTGGTTAATAGACAATGATGCTTGGGAAACTGTTTTCTGGTCAGCTGGGGTCAGTTGAAGTCAGAGATATAATCATTTGTAAAATTCTTTTGAAGATTTCTATAAAGCATCCCTCATTCTCTCCCCATGTGATAATTTTTGTGCTGGTCAATAAAAAAGTTGTTAGTTACAGACACAGTCACACAACTGACAGACACACACAGGGGCAGAGCCAAAAGACAGCCTCCAGGCAAGCACAGACTCAGATTCACACAACAGCCAGAGCATGAAGGGAAATGCTTTTATTTCTTTCTTTAATGTGATACTGATGCATTATTGGTGACTTGGAGTTAATCACTAATGCATTTAATCCAGGCAAAAGTCCATCTCCCCCTGTCAGAATGGCAATCATCCTAAATACAGATAACAAATGCTGGCGTGGATATGGGGGAAGGGGAATCTTATACACTGCTGGTGGGATTAGGAACGAGTGCAGCCAGTGTGGAGATTCTCAAAAAAAACTAGAACCAGATCTGCCATGTGACCCTGATGTACCATTCCTGGGCAGATACCCAAAACATTTTGTATTTGCTGTGGAGATATCTGTGCTCCTTGCCACTCTGCTCACAATAGCTAGGAAATATCACCAACCTAGATATTCGCCATCTGATTAGTGAATAATGAAAACATACGTGCAAAGGAATATTCCTCAGCTGTAAACAAAAATGTTACTCTGAAATTTGAGGTAAATGGACGGAACTGGAAAATTTATATTGCGTGAGATTGCTCAGGCCCAGAAAGACAAATGCAACCTGTTCTTTTCCTATAAGGATAATTTTGTTTTGTGTGTTTTGAGTACATGAGGAAGACAGGAAGCTGGAAATGGGCTACTGGTGGGCAGAGATGTATTTAGGGAGGGAGATGGTAGAATATGGGTGAAATGAAAGTAGAGAGAGTAATGCTGGGTGCGGAAGGGTCCAAGCAAGATGTGGAGTGATGGGGATGGGGAAGTGAGGGGACAGAGGAAGACTTAACAAAAATTAGGTGTGCATGAAGAAGCTATTTGGCAACTAATGATTTTGCAATCCAAGTACAAATACATAATAAGAGGGGACAATAAAATGTGATATAAAAGAATGGGTTTGTGGCACATGCCTTAAGTCCCAGTACTAAGGAGGCAGAGGCAGGAGAATCTCTGTGACCTTACATTTAAATATGTGTGTGTCCCTTTAAATTTAATTAAAAAAATATGTTGTTGGGCCTGGAGAGGACATTGATGAGCACTTGCAATGGTGGCTCACAACTGTCTGCAACTCTACCTGCAGGGGAGCCGGTGCCCTCTTCTGGCTTCTTTAGGTATCTGCACAGATATGGCATACACTTATATATATATATACACACACACACACACACACACACACACAGAGAGAGAGAGAGAGAGAGAGAGAGCAAGAGAGAGAGAGAGCGAGAGAGAGATGGGGGAGAGAGAGATGGAGGGAGGGAGGGAAAGATGGAGAAATAAGAATAAATCTCTAGGTTTTTTTTTTTTGAGACAGGGATTCTTGTGTAGTCTTGGCTATCCTGGAACTCACCATGTAGCTCAGGCTGGCCTCAAACTCAGAGATCTGCCTGCCACAGCCTCCTAAGTGCTGAGAATAAAATTGTGTGTCACCATCCTTTAAGCATTTTTATTGTTGGGTGTGTGCAGGATGTATGTGGGGAGTTCTTGTGCCATGGCATACATGCACAGGTCAAAGAACAACTTTAGGGAGTTGGTTCTCTTTCTACTTTTACATGGGATCAAACTCAGATTCCCAGGGCTGCATGGCGAGTGCTTTTATTTGATGAGCCAGCTCATAAATCATATGTTAGAAACTGGGTAGAGTGCCACCGTGGCTGACAGATAGCCAGAGTGTGCCACCGTGGCTGACAGACAGCCAGAGTGTGCCACGGTGACTGACAGACAGCCAGGGTGTGCCACCATGGCTGACAGCCAGCCAGAGTGTGCCACAGTGACTGACAGCCAGCCAGAGTGTGCCACGGTGACTGACAGCCAGCCAGAGTGTGCCACGGTGACTGTCAGCCAGCTGGAGTGTGCCAACCATGACTGACAGCCAGCCAGAGTGTGCCACCATGGCTGACAGCCAGCCAGAGTGTGCCACCGTGGCTGACAGCCAGCCAGAGTGTGCCAACCATGACTGACAGCCAGCCAGAGTGTGCCACCATGGCTGACAGACAGCCAGAGTGTGCCACCATGGCTGACTGCCAGCCAGAGTGTGCCACCATGGCTGATAGACAGCCAGAGTGTGCCACGGTGACTGACAGCCAGCCAGAGTGTGCCACCGTGGCTGACAGATAGCCAGAGTGTGCCACNCCACGGTGACTGACAGCCAGCCAGAGTGTGCCACCGTGGCTGACAGATAGCCAGAGTGTGCCACGGTGACTGACAGCCAGCCAGAGTGTGCCACCATGACTAACGGACAGTCAAACTTTCACCAGTCCTTTTCTTTTTTCCTTTTTGGTGTTTTGAGACAGGCTTTTTCTGTGTAGCTTTGGCTGTCCTGGAACTCACTCTGTAGACCAGGCTGGGCTCAAACTCAGAGATCTGCCTGCCTCTGCCTCCAAAAGGCATGTGCCACCACTGCCCAGCCTCACCGGTCTTTTAACCACACACATTTGGATCACTAAGCTGCTGTGAACTGCGGACTATACCTCTAGTGTTTGACAGTGCCTGTTACTTTCCACTCTTCTCTTTAGGCTTCTTATCTTTCTAGTCAATGATAAGACACCATGACCAAGGCAAGAAAGTGTTTAACTGGGTTTACAATTTCCCAGAGGGTTAGAATCCATGACCGTCATGGTGGGGGGCTTGGCAGCAGGCAGGCAGGCACGGTGCTGGAGCAGGAGCTGAGAGCTCACATCTTGATCCACAGGCAAGAGGCAGAGAACTGATTGGGAGTGTTGTGGGCTTTTGAAAGTTCAAAGCCTCCCCCCCCCAGTGACACACCTCCTCCAACAAGGCCATACCTCCTAATTGTTCACTAAAAGTCCCAATATCTGGGGACCTAGTATTCAAATATATGAGCCTATGGGGGGCATTATCATTAAGCCTACTGCAGCGTGGCTGGGAAGCATACCCCTCTTTAGAAAGGGCAGAAATCTGTTTTCCCAGCCTTCCTCAAGGGCAGTGGTTCTCAACCTGTGGGTCACAACCCCTTGCTGGTTGAGCAACCCTTCCACAGAGGTAGCCTAAAACCACTGGAAAGCACAGATATTTGCATTACAATCCAGAACAGTAATAAAATTACAGTTATGAAGTAATAAAATAATTTTATGACTGGGGGTCATCACAACATGAGGAACATGTTAGGGTTGCAGCATTATGAAGGTTGAGAACCACTGCCCTAGAGTCTGGTGCACTCTAAATGAATTCCACCAACTGGATGCTCCACAAGGCACTGAATGGTGGTTTGCTAGGTAGGAAAAGGAAATGAGTCCTCTTGTTTGGAATTAAAAGAATTTCCCTGAAATAAGAACAAGTATGTGTATCTTTGCATTTTATGCAAATAAGTGTAAGATAAAATTCTCACAATGAAAAGGCTAAATCTATCTCTGCAAGGATTATTTTCTCACTGTTGGTATCAGCCAAAACCTACGTAGCTTGAAATAATGACCGTCTCTTTCTCTTGACATTATTGGGCAGAACTGAACTGCTTGGCTAGGTAGTTGCTCTTGCCTGGGGCGGTCTCATTCACAGGCCCTC
>JAQHUG010000170.1:2594140-2620462 GCA_028555095.1 Dicrostonyx torquatus | reverse complement strand
CTTTGCACCTCTTAATATTTTTTCTTTACTCTGTATGTTTAGTGTTTTGATTATTATGTGGTGAGAGGACTTTTTATTTGGATCCAGTCTATTTGGTGTTCTGTAAGCTTCTTGTATCTTCATAGGCATACTTTTCTTTAGGTAGGGAAAGTTTTCTTCTATGATTTTGTTAAATATATTTTCTGTGCTTTTGAGTTGAACTTCTCCTTCTTCTATACCTATTATTCTTAGATTTGGCCTTTTCATGGTGTCCCATATTTCTTGGATATTTTGGGTTAAGCTTTTGTTAGATTTAATGTTTTCTTTAACTGATGAGTCAATTTCCTCTATTGTATCTTCAGCGCTTGAGATTCTCTCTTCCATCTCTTGTATTCTGCTCTTCATGCTTGTGTTTGTGGTTCCTGATCATTTTCTCATTTCTGTTTCTATAATTCCCTTGGCTTGTGTTTTCTTTATTGTCTCTATTTCAGTTTTCAAGTCCTGAATAGTTTGTTTCATATGTTTGATTTCCTTTTCTTGGTTTTCTTTAAGTGATTTGCTGATGTCTTCCAATTTTTTTTGTTTGTCTTTTCCTCCATTTCTTTAAGGGAATTTCTCATTTCCTCTTTAAGAGTTTCAAATATTCTCTTGAAGTTATTTTTTAGGTCGAGGGTGCCTGTTCTTAAAGTGTCAGCCTGAGTCAGTTTCCAGAAGCCATGTATGTCACTCAGATGGTACTGGCAGCCTGGGACCCCTGGGGAGCAGAGTTCTTTCTGTACTACTTGGGCCCTTTGCCACTGTCCCTGCGAAGACATCTCTTCTGCTTTCTCCATCAGACTAAGTGCTGCCTGGGCATCTTGGGAGCATCTCAGATCCCCATCCAGGCCTGGACCCTTGCTCAGCCCTCTCCAGGTAGCCAGTGCAGTCATGGTGGATGGGCTGGGGACTGGGAGATGTCATGAGTTTCCTGTCCCCACTTCCAGCTTCCCCAGGCCTGCTTGTCACCCTGCTGAGTCAGCAGGCAGCTGGGAGGATTGCAAAGTTGCAACACGTGAGTGTGATAGAATACACATAAGATAAAATTCACGCTTCTGTCTTTAGGTGTGCATTTACATCGTTATATAGCCATCACCACCGTCTATTTCCAGAACTTTTTCATCATCCACAACTGTTTTCTGTACTAATTAGATAATAATTCCATATTCTCTCCTCTCCCAGCCCCTGGCAACTTCATCCCTTCTTCTGTCTCTAGAACATTCACTAACTTGAGCAATGCAGTACGTGTCCATTATGTTATAGAGCAAGTGTCAGCACTGTTTCTGTCTGATTAACGTCCACTCCTCTGTTGATAGGCACAGGGTTCTTTCTGTCCTCTGGCAACTGAACACCACTGCTATGGATGTGACTTAGAAGTGTCTGTTTGGAGCCTTCTTGCCTCCATCCCTATAGGTTATAAACCAGGAGAGTGATTGCCCTATTTCATAGCCCTACACTGGCTTCTTGAGGAACCCTCAGTCTCCTTCATGGCTCCAGTTTACATCCCACTAACAATGCATGGGGCTCACATTTCACAGGGCTTGCATCTCACGGGGCTCCCATTTCTGCACACCCTCCTCAACAGTGTTTAGTCCTGTTTATTCATGAGTAGTCACCATAACAGTGGGAGCTCAGTGACTGTTCCATGTGTATGCGGTATAGTCATGTGTTTGTTGACACATGTCCAGGAGTAGAACATGGGACACTGTGTAGTCTCCCCCTTTTGCTTTTCACTTTATTCCCCTGAGACAGGATCTCTTGCAGCCAAGCTGGCTGGCCAGCAAATGCCATCAGTCCTCTGTGTCTGCTCCAGCCAGTGCTGGGACTGGATGCATGCCCACACCTGGCTCAGATACTGTGGTTCCCACCATCTGAGCCAAGTCCCATCTCATTCTGGTTTGGACTTGCATTTTACTTATGACTTATCAGAGTTTGTTTTGTTTTTTCATTTGTTTATTGGTCACCAGCATGTCTTTAGTAAAATGTTTCTATCCAAGTCCTTTGCCCATTTTCCTAATTGGATTGTTTTATTTTGGAGGAGACTATGCCTGTTGTCAGAATTCTCTACATGTTCTGGATATTAATCCTTAGTAAGTGAGTCTCAAATATTTTCTTGCATTCCCTGGAAGTCTTTTCTTCAATTCTTTGTACAGTATTTTTTGGTGCTCACAAAATCAATTCCATCTGTCTTAGTTAGAGTTTCTATCACTGCAACAAAACACCACAACCAAAAAGCAAGTTTGGGAGAAAGGGATTTATTTGGCTTACACTTTCATGTTGCTGTTCATCACCAAAGGAAGTTAGGATCAAAACTCAAACAGGGTGGGAACCTGGAGGCATGAGCTGATGCAGAGGCCATGGATGGGTGCCATTTACTGGCTTGTTCCCCTTGGCTTGCCCAGGACCACCAGCTCAGGGATGGACCACCCACCATGGCTTGGGCCCTCCCCCATTGATCACTAATTGAGAAAACGCCTTATGCCTTGATCTCATGGAGGCACTTTCTCAGCTGAGGCTCCTTCCTCTCTGATGACTCTTGCTCGTGTCAAGTTGTCCAGTACAGCATCTTACCTATTTTCCCCATTTTCTTTTCTGAGACAGGGTCTTGCTATCTTGCCCACACTGGCCTCAAACTCCTACAAAGTGCACCACTGTGCCTAGCTTTGTCTACAAACAAGCAAGCAGTCTCAGCATTTTGGGAAGTTCAGTGAGATACATTCTGACCTGTAGCTGGTAAGACTGGAGGTAGGAGACAAATCTCGAGACCACTGTGCTTTCTGGGTGCACTGGAATACGTCACTGGGTCTCTGAACTCTTGGTTTGGGTAATAGGGAGGGGCAGGGAGAAGTAAAGAAAGAGACACAACTGTTCTCCTGCCTTGAGGCTGCGTCCTCAGGGGGTGGAGTCGAGGAATACAAAAGACTTTCTGGGACACTGCCAGCAAGTGAGGCATTTCTAGTCATCCCCTGTGCCAGGAACTTGGGCTTCTGGCTCCCTGCTGGTGGCTGCCCCAGCAGTCCTTAGGAACCCTGCCTTCCTGTTAGGTTGGCCAACATAGCAGGTGAGATAAAACCTGCAGGCTCTGGGACCAAAGTGATCCCAGGGTGTTCCTAAGAGGCTTCTGGGTGCCCACCCAGCTAGTCACAGTGCTCTCTTAGACACCCAAGTTCAGCTGAGGACTGGTGATGTGTGTCCTGCTCCCACTGCTCCTGCTGGCCTCTGTCTTCTCAACAGGTAAGTTGCACAGACCTAGTGCAACTAGTGACTCGCACAAGGTCTGGCCTCTGGGGACTCTGGGGCCAGACTGTGCCTAGGTAAGATATGGCTGAGCACACCCCATTTCTGGGAGACTGAGAGGTCCTTGCTGGGAGTGCTCTGTCTGGAGTGCTCCTTTCTTGGGAAGGTGGCAGGGCTCTGAAGTACATTCAGGCCTGTATCACCCTCCCTTCCGTCCTTCTCCTACCTGCCTCCAGGCCAGACCACTTGGGGTGTCTCCAGTCCCAAGGATGTGCAGGGTTTGAAGGGGTCTTGCCTGCTCATCCCCTGCATCTTCAGCTTCCCGGCCAATGTAGAGGTGCCTGATGGCATCACAGCCATCTGGTACTACGACTACTCAGGCAAGCGGCAGGTGGTGAGCCACTTGAGGGACCCCACACAGGTGGAGGAGCGCTTCAGGGGCCGAGCTGAGCTAATGGGGAACATGGATCACAAGGTGTGCAACCTGTTACTCAAAGACCTGCAGCTTGAGGACTCCGGCAACTACAACTTCCGCTTTGAGATCAGTGATGTCAACCGCTGGTCAGACGTCAGAGGCACCAAGGTCACCGTGACAAGTGAGGAGGCTCTCGGGGACTCCCAGGCTACTGTTGCCACCCTGTCCTTTGGCTTGGAACTTACCCAGGTCTTCAGCCTCAACTCCTGCTCTGGTTTTGGCTTAACACTGTTTCTCTCTGTGACATTGGGGGCTGATCACCAAAAATTCTCCTTCCCTTGAGGCCCCCTGACCAGGCTCACCCTTTGGTTGGGGTTCTGGGAACAGAGGTTTAAGGGGAGATGAAGCCTTGCCCTGAGAATTCCTGTCTTTGTTCCCAGAGAACCCCAGCGCTCCCACTATTAACGCCCCAAACGAGCTGCGTGAGGGCATGGAGGCGAACTTCAACTGTTCTACGCCCTACGTGTGCCTACGGGAGAAGGCCAGCCTGCGGTGGGAAGGCCAGAACCCTTCTCATTCTGCGACCTTCAGTCACCAGAGCCTTGAGCCCACTGGTGTCAGTCACCAGGAGACCCTGCATATGCCCCTATCCTGGCAGGACCACGGCCGGGCCCTACGCTGTCGGTTCTCACTGGCTACGCTCAGCAGTCAGAAAGAGGTTTACCTCCAAGTGCAGCGTGAGTGTGTCACAGCCTTGTCACTGAACACCATTTCTGTGGCTCCCTCTGAGTCCTAATAGCCCATGCTTATCATCCCCGTACCAGAGAGACAGAGACACATGGATCTCTGGGGCTTGCTGGCCATATAGCCTAGCCTACCTGGCAAGTTCTAGGTCAATGAAAGACCTGAAGAAATAAGGTAGACAGCACCAGGAGGGCAGCATTCAAGGTTGACCTCTGGCCTCCATATGTGTGCTTATGTGTGCGCCCCATATCTGTGACCACCACATACACTCATACACACATGATGGGGTGGAAGGATCCTTAGCCCCTTGCTTATAAATTTTCTGAAAACCAATGTTTACTGTCTTTGACCCCCTGAAATGAAGTGGCCATTCCCTTTCTAATAGCTACTACAAGTCACCAAGGCAAGAAAAGGGCTTATGACCTGATCTATGTCAATCATCCCCACACAGAATGTAGAGAAAGTTATAACACATAGGCCATTGATAGCCACACATTGATAGCCATTGATGGCCTTGCATAGGCCAAGTCCACTTTCTCAGAGCCTCATTGGAAAAGGAGGGAGGTTGGAATGTGTTAGGGATGTGGGGGGTGGGGGGAACAGATGGCCCTGGGCTTCCAGTCTTCCTTAGAGCAGAGATGTGAAAGAAGTGTACCAAACACTCTGCCGTTCTCACGCACCACACCTGATATCCCACCATGCTTTGCAGATGCCCCCAAAGGTGTGGAGATCCTCCTCAGCTCCTCAGGAAAAAACATCCTTCCAGGGGATCTAGTTACACTCACCTGTCAAGTGAACAGCAGCTATCCTGACATCATTTCTGTGCTGTGGGCCAAGGATGGAGTGAACCTCCCAGCCGGTGGCCGTGTGCTGCGGCTCTCCTCAGCAGCCTGGAATGATTCTGGGGTCTACACCTGTCAAGCAACAAATAATGTGGGCTCTATGGTATCACCCCCAGTCAGTCTTCATGTTTTTAGTAAGTTCTGGTTGAGGCTGGATCTAGCTAGAGAGCTGAGGGGACCTGGTGATAGAACAGTATCAGAGGCTTGCATACCCATGACAATGCCTTCTCACAGGGGGCAAGTCAGGAGGGCCCTGGAAATGAGTGACTCCAGGAGGCTTCTGTATGGGGTGGGGGCGGGTGTCAGCATAACCTGTAGAGATTGAAGCTGACTAATATCCAGAACTCTAAGGGTGTGTCCCATGCTGTTCTTGCAGTGGTTGAGGTCAAGATGAGCCCAGCAGGGCCTGTCTTAGAAAATGAGACAGTGACACTGGTCTGTACCAGCCCCAAAGAGGCACCCCAGGAGCTCCGCTACAGCTGGTACAAGAACCACGTTCTCCTGGAAGATGCCCACTCTCCCACCTTACACCTGCCTGCCGTCACCAGGGCCAATACTGGCTTCTATTTCTGTGAGGTGCAGAACACCCAGGGCCGTGAGCGCTCCAGCACCGTGAGTGTGGTGGTCAGATGTAAGTGGCCAACCTGTGGGGCAGCAGACATCATAAGAGGAGGTCCAAAGGGTGGATGGAGTTCCTGAAAGAAACCTGGGGTCCCTGACTTAGTATCATCACCCTTGACCCAGATGTGGACTAGGCAGCCAAATGGGGATAAGCGTGTGCCCAGCTCTATATCCCTACACATGGCTGACCTTCCCAGACTCGGTCTCCACCTATGTTTACAAGCGTTTTACTTAAGAAAAAGTTCAACCTCATGAAAAGTTGTAGGAAACATTCAACATATACCTTTAGTCTAGAGTCTCTGCCTGTTGACATCATGTTGCAGGCACTGTATCCTGTCTCTGCATGTGCACCTGGGTTGTACTGTTTATCCCATACACATACATGTGCACATATATGCATTATATACATAATTATCCCTCTGTATACATGCACACATGTTACTTACATACCTTCCTACAGGTGCACTTAGAATTATGACAGGGCTACACCACAAAGAACTTTTCTCGCACCTTTAACCCTAAAACTCAGGATGCAGAGACTAGTGGGTATCTATGAGTTCTGGGCTAGCCAGGGCTGCATAGTGAGATGCTGTCACAAAAAGAAAAAAAAATCAAAGTTGAAGAGGTATCTGCTACATCCAGGTTCCGAATGCCTGAGTTTGGTTCAGTCATCCATAAACATGTGTGCATCAGCCTCACGCTAGCTACATTTGGGTCAAGCCAGTTAACACGCACCTAGTTCACAATTAAGTGCCAACTAGCCTGTGAGGTCACCGAATGCCTGCATCCGAAGCCTACTGATAGCACAATACACCAGAATGCCAGTGACTCTTCTAGGCTTGGCACAGTATGTGGCTGACCATCCAGTAGCATGAGAGAGGGTCACACTGCAGCCACCAGCCTAGGCAGAGGACAACGTTCAAAGCACAATTTATACTAACTTTCACACCACTATAAAGGTGAAAAATCCTGAGTGGAGCAATAGTGGACAGTCGCCTGTATGTGTGTGCCTGGAGTTGCGTGTGTAAGGTCTGTTTACGCCACAACTGGTCAGTGTGCTTTCCTCAAGATTCCCCTGAACATAACCCTCACTCCAGGACCACACCAGTCCTTGACCCTTCCCTGTCCTTCTTGGAGGCTACCCCTCAGTTTGCAATTGCCTGAGATGTGTTTGACTGGGAAGGTCACAGGTGTGACTCTGTGTCTGCCTTGGAGCATCTCACTGGGAGACACTCAGGGCCAGTTTGTGCTGTGTTGCTAATGGTCCCTTTGATCGCTTGGTGAGAATGCTACCCTCTGCCTGGACAATTCCAGCTTTCTCATCTTTAAAATGAGACACTGGCCAGGCATGATAGTATACCACTGTAATCTAGCGCTGGGGAGGCTGCTGAGGCAGAAGGATCACCAGTTTGGGACCAGCCTGGTTACAAAGTGAGAGCCTAATTTGGAGCCCTGACCTCCATTTGCAGTGTGGGCATGAGGGCTAACCAGGCTAATGATTTGCCCATCCAGAAGGTAAAGTATATTCAGAAGTGCTCAAGAGGGTCTGAGATCATTCTGTTCCAGGGCTCTGTGGGACAAAGGGAATGGGACAATAGGCTCCAACAGGGGATTCAGGAGGTGACCTGTCTGAGAATGACAAGCCACCTCTGGTTCCCACACAGATCCACCCCTTGCTCCAGTCTTGACTACTTTCCTGGAGACACAGGCTGGGCTCGTGGGCATCTTCCATTGCTCTGTGGTCAGTGAGCCCCTGGCCACACTGGTGCTCTCACATGGAGGCCTCACGCTGGCCTCCAGCTCCGGAGAAAATGACTTCAATCCTCGCTTCAGCATTTCTTCTGCCCCCAACTCCCTGCGCCTAGAGATCCGAGACTTGCAGCCCGCTGACAGTGGGGACTACACATGTGCAGCCACCAACTCCCTAGGAAGTGCAACTTCCAGCCTGCACTTCCATGCTAACGGTAATATGGGCACGCACTGCAGGGAGGACCAGTAGAGGGTGTTCAAGGAGGGATCAAACTCTCTGGCTAGGTCCCACGGAAGATCTAGTCTCATATAGTCACTCCAGCCTTAGAGATTTCTAGAAGAGAAGGCAAAAAGGGAAACGTAGTTGGTCAAATTATTTCTCTCCCATATCTCTGACTCTGTATTTGGAGGGTCTTTTATAGGCATCCATTTATTTTTTTTTTATTTCTTTGGCTTTAGGGTCAGGATCTTTGTTAGGCATTAGATGTGGGAGACAGAGAAATAGAATCCTCCAGTTGTTGAGCACATATTGTTCTTTCTTTCTTCCAAGGCCCTGGGAGGCATAGCTAATCCATCAAGCCAGAGTTTTGCTGTTTTTTTTCCCCCAACATGTCTGGTTATACAGTGCTGGGGACTGAGCCCTGGCCTTCAGCCATGCTAGGCAAACACTCTATCAACTGAGCCCTCAAGCCAGGTGACACAAGGTGACAGTACATCTGAACTGATATCTGAGACCACAAAGCCCACCTTGGCATGTGAAGAGAGATGTCCAGAGGGCTTCCTGCAGAGTGCACAGAGGTCCAGGGCTCTCACAGCATACCCAAACCTATTCTCTGTCCCCCTCCTCCAGTGGCCCGACTCCTCATCAGTCCTTCAGCTCAGGTGGTGGAAGGGCAGGCCGTGACTCTGAGCTGCAGGAGCGGCCTGAGCCCAGCATCTGACACTCGCTTCTCCTGGTACCTGAATGGAGCGCTACTTCTCCAGGGATCCAGCAGCGACCTCTTGCTTCCTGCAGCCTCCAGCACTGATGCTGGCTCGTACTACTGTGTGACACAGACTGGCCCCAGCACCAGCGGCCCCTCCCAGCCTGCTGTCCTCACTGTGCTTTGTGAGTGGACCTGGCCACTGCCCATAATGTGGGATTATGCCATTGGGACCCCAACAGCCACCCCCTCTCATATTCTCCTGACCCTAGGTCCACATCAGAGAGTGTTCATAGGCCATTCCACAATGGACCTATCAACCTGGGCTGGAAGTTGTGGGGGGGATGAGGCAGATCTTAGATCCCTAAGTTCTGACGTCCAGACCCAGCCTTTGCTCCTAAACTATACCACGGCTCTAGATCCCAGCTTGTCCCACCCTCAGGTATCAGATATCATGTTTTTCAAAAAGATGTGCATGTGTCCCCCAGTGGGTGCATTCATGGGTTTTCTAGTGCCGGAGTGAGATTATGTGGGAGCCTGGTCTGCTAGCTGTCTTTTGGCCACATGTTTTGAGAAATCTCTAGGATAGAACCATTTTTTTTAGCACTTGCTTAACATGTACAAGGCCCTGTATTCAGCTCTAGAATCACTTAGTGACTCCTCTGGGTGCTGCAAAAAACAACACGAGCAAGGGAGGGCTTCTTCTGACTTCCAGCTTGAGCATGGAGTCAAGGCTGTAGGAGGAGGAGGGCAGCTGGTCTGCAGTCAGGAAGCAGAGGGAGGCAATGGTTAACGCTCAGTTCACTTTCTTCTTTTTTTTTATTACTTATTTATTTATTTGGGTTTTCGAGACAGGATTTCTCTGTAGCTTTGGAGCCTGTCCTGGAACTAATTCTTGTAGACCAAGCTGGTCTCGAACTCACAGAGATCTGCCTGCTTTCCAAGTGCTGGGGTTAAAGGCATGAGCCACCACCACCCAGCTCACTTTCTCCTTTTTATTCAGGCTGGGACCCTGGATGCCACCCACCTTTAGGGTGGATCATAGCATTTCAATTAATTCAACCTAGAAACCCCACAACATGCCCATAGGTTCATCTTCTAGATGATTCTAGAGCCTTCAAGTTGACACTCTTCCACATCAAAACTGCCAAAACAGCAAGAAAGCTAGAGAGCTCCTCCTAAGTGTTATCTAGTATGTCGGGATCTAGGCTGGGGACAAATGGAGGTGAGATGAACCTGGAGGTATTGTTTAGCAACAGCAGCGGTCGTGGGGACTGCCCTGAGGGTATTCTGCTTCAGAGGTAGATCGGACATGCAGGGTGGCTGATAATATTATACCTTGATCCCAGCTGGAAAATGGCTCCCCTTCTGGGAAGACTCAGTTCAACATAGGGCCCAGTTTAGGATGAGGAGCACAGATGCACGCCAGTGTCATCTGGGTACCCTTGAGCTGTGCCCACCCTGTGTAGCTGTTTGTGGCTGCTTGGTGTCCTTCTTGGCGCCTAGACAGGCTAACGTAGACCTGGGGCTCTCACATAGCCATGAAATGAGGGCCAATGCTCTTCCTCTCCATAGATCCCCCGAGAAAGCCCACATTCACCGCCAGGCTGGATTTGGATACCTCTGGTGTTGGGGCTAGACAGCGTGGCCTCCTCTTGTGTCATGTAGACAGCGACCCCCCAGCTCACCTGCAGCTTCTCCACAAGGGCCATGTTGTGGCCACTTCTCTTCCATCGAGGTGTGGGAGCTGCCCCTCGCGCACAAAGGTCCGCAGTGCCTCCAACTCACTGCGTGTGGAGATCCAGAACCCAGTATTAGAGGACGAGGGCATGTACCTGTGCGAGGCTAGCAACACATTGGGCAACTCCTCTGCCTCAGCCACCTTCAACGCTAAGGGTAAGGAGTAGAGGAAGACTGAGGGACCGATAACCTGAGTTCACACTACCCCTGCATTGAGCTAAACGACCTCTGCCTACAATGGGAGGAAGCAGAGGGAGCTTCAGTGTCGCTCCCTCTATATCCTGGGACTCCAAGGCTCGTCTCTGAAAGTACCGTGGGGCTGCCTCGCCCTCCATCCCTTTTCCATGTCCGTCTATGCCCCCACATCTTATTTGTTTTCCTCTCCATCCTTCCCTACGTAAAGCTGGAAACCGAGCCTGGGTCAGGGTGGGCTTTAAGTGAGGCTAGCCTGTCTCCAGTGAGTCCCTGCTGCCATTCCTCCAGCCACTGTCCTGGTCATCTCACCGTCGGACACACTGCATGAGGGCACAGAGGCCAACCTAACTTGCAATGTGAGCCAGGAAGTTTCTGTCAGCCCTGCCAACTTCTCCTGGTTCCGGAATGGAGTGCTGTGGACCGAGGGACCACTGGAGACTATAAGGCTGCAGCCTGCAGCCAGAACCGACGCTGCCATCTATGCCTGCCGCCTCCTCACTGAGGACGGGGCTCAGCTCTCAGCTCCTGTGGTCCTAAGTGTGCTGTGTGGGTGATGACTGAGGGCGTCACAGCTTGGAGGGCAGAGGGGTCGGGCTGTGTGTTAAAGGGCAAGGAGGGTGAGGGGGCCTGAAGGATGGAGGAGCCTAGAGGGCAAAGGCACCTGAGGGGTGGAGGGACCTGGGGGGTGGAGGTGGAGGGACTGGGGAGGGGGTGGAGGGACTGGGGGTTAGGGTTGGGCTTGGGGCCTGAGGAGATAAATGCCAGCTTGGAATGACCAGATGGGCCTATGGAGTATGTCCAAGAGGAGGGAGCACAGAGTGATAGACTGTAGTGAGATTGGCTAGGGTCGCCTGAGTAGCTGCCCCTATTCCTGTTCATGCAGATGCCCCAGACCCTCCAAAGCTGTCAGCTCTCCTGGATGTGAGTCAGGGCCACATGGCTGTGTTTATCTGCACTGTGGACAGCCATCCCCTGGCTCACCTGTCTCTATTCCATGGGGAGCGCCTCCTGGCCACCAACTTGGAACCCCAGCGTCCCTCCCATGGCAGAATCCAGGCCAAGGCCACAGCCAACTCCCTGCAGCTAGAGGTTCGAGAACTAGGTATTGAGGACTCTGGAAACTACCACTGTGAGGCCACGAATGTTCTCGGATCAGCCAACAGTTCACTCTTCTTCCAGGTCAGAGGTGAGTGTCAGCCCTCTGACCTAGGGTGAACCCTGAGATCCAGAACTGCTCCAGCCAGACATCACACGTGTTCCATGTAGATGTGTGCAGGCTGAAGCCTTCACAAGGTCTCCCTTGGTGCCCACTATTCCCACCTGCACTAACTGCAGTGCCTATAGGGTAACCGAGCAGGTGGCTTGTTTCGGCTGGAGCTTGCCCTCCCTCCCTCCTTCCCTCCCTTCCTGATCTTCTGAGAAAGGGAGTCTCTGAACTTACTCTGTATCCATGTCAGCCCCATACTCCTGCCTCAGCTTCCTCAGGGCTAAGATTACAGATGTGAGCTACCATGCCCAGTTGGCTAGAGAATTTTCTAACACAGCTTATTTTGTAATGTAATTTTGCTTCACTTAAACATTTTCATATAAAATCCAGTAATGCATGCTATAATATGACATACAAATAATATATTTCATACAAATAATATATTTTCTTCTTTATTCACATATTTATAAACACATATGTGCATATACTACATATGCACATGTGTGTGATATATTCATTTGTGTTGCATATCTGTATGCACATATGCATATATATTCTCCATAGAAAGTCTCCTATATATTCATATATTACATATATATATACATATATATATTCTTTATAGAAAGTCTCCTAGAACAGGTATCCAAAGTAGCAAACACCTGTAAGTCAGACATTTCAGGAGGCAGAGGCAAGGAGAGAACAAATTTAAAGTCAGCCTGGGGTGCATATGTCTCAAGAAAACAATATAAAAAGTCCATGTAGGGAAATACAGCAGAAAAAAGGAAAGGTGGTATCCACAAAGCCAGGGCCAAGGAGACACACATCCTTCTCTTAGAATGTGAAATTGTGACAGTTTGGGACATTTGCTTTGATTCTACTTGTCCTTTTTTTTTTTTTTAGATTTTATTTATTTGCTATGTATAGGTTTTGTCCGCATATATGCCTGCATATCAGAAGAGGGCACTAGATCTCCTCATAGATGGTAGTGAGCCACCATGTGGGTTGCTGGGAATTGAACTCAGGACCTCTGGAAAAGCAGCCAGCGCTCTTGATCTCTGAACCACCTCTCCAGCCCCCTAATTTATTCATCCATATGTTAGACAGAGAGACTGAGCATTATGGGAGCATCCTGAAGTAGCAGCCCTGCTGACTGTGGGCTAGTTTAGTTCTGGCCTTGGCTTCCGTCACTGCTCTAGTGTCTCTCCTCCTCACTGTCTGACCCCTAATTCCTCTATGCCCACTCCCCACTCTCTGGGCTGTCAGGACCTACATCATGGGTGAAGGATTTAGTCAGAGAAGGTTGGAAAAAAACCAGTTGGCAACCTTCCCTTTAAATGCTAGACTGCTCCTGGGGAATGCAGTTGACAGTCAGTTTATGCCCCAGCGTGAGCCAGCCTCCTCAGGCAGCGCTTTGTTGTCAAACCATCCTTTCTTGGGGCTAATACATGTAGGTACCATCCTTTCTTGGGGCTAATACATGTAGGTGCTGTGCCAGGTACTGGTTGTAGAGCATAAACTCCATTCTGCCGAGGCTCACCTGCCACAGATGAGAACGATTGACAGAACAAAACACAAAATTCAAATGTGGCATACTGTTAATCCCGGCCCTCAGGAAGTTGAAGCAAGGGATCATCATAAATCCAAGGCCAGTTTTGGCTACACAGTGAGTTCCAAGTTAGCCCAGTGCTACAGAGTAAGACTCTGTTTAAAAAAAAACAAAAAAAAAACAAAAAAAAACAAAAAAACCCCCACAAAACCAAGACCAACCAACTCATGCCAAACAAAAAACCAAACCAAACCAGAAACTTGTACTCCAGGTGGTAAGAAGTAAGGGCCAGGACAAGGCAAGGAGCAGGGAAGACGAAGATCTGGACCTGAGGGAGCCCTCAGCAGCTGTGGACACAGGGCTGGGGCTCTTCACTCTTCTGGAGACACAAACAGTACCAAACAATGGGATGGACCGTGGCAAGCCCTCATCGACCCCATTTTCTCCTTGCAGGAGCCTGGGTCCAGGTTTCACCATCACCTGAGCTCCAGGAGGGCCAGGCTGTGGTTCTGAGCTGCCAGGTGCCCACAGGGATCCCTGAGGGGACCTCATACCAGTGGTATCAGGATGGCCGGCCTCTCCTAAGTTCAACCTCATCTACACTCCGCATTGCGGCCATAAGTCTGAGGCAAGCTGGTGCCTACCACTGCCAAGCTCAGGCTCCAGACACAGCTACCGCCAGCCTGGCTGCCCCTGTCAGCCTCCATGTATCCTGTAAGGCTGTTTTCCACTCACGTGGGGGAAGGGAGGTATTCCACAACAGACCTTGCATGAGGGACAACCTAGACACATCCTGACCCTCCTCATCTGATGTAGACACCCCACGCCAGGCCACGCTCAGTGCCCTGCTAGGCACAGGCCCTACACGACTCGGCCTCCTGGTCTGCAGTGTCCACAGCGACCCTCCAGCGCAGCTGCGGCTCTTTCACCGGAACCGCCTCGTGGCCTCGACCCGACAAGGCTCAGAGGAACTGGCAAGCAGTGATCCCCGATTGAGTGTGACTGTGAGCACCAATGAACTGCGCCTGGAGATCAACTTTACAGGGCTGGAGGATGATGGCCCCTACACCTGTGAGGCCACCAACACGCTGGGTCAGGCCTCCGCTACAGCTGACTTCGATGCCC
Source organism: Dicrostonyx torquatus (assembly GCA_028555095.1). Classification (NCBI taxonomy): domain Eukaryota; kingdom Metazoa; phylum Chordata; class Mammalia; order Rodentia; family Cricetidae; genus Dicrostonyx; species Dicrostonyx torquatus. Next base: position 2,606,103 of record JAQHUG010000170.1, on the reverse strand, counting down.
AGGGTCAGTGTAGCCTAGGAGCATAAGCACGAGCCCCAGCCCTGTGCCGATTAGGGGTATGGTTTCTGGACTTGGGGTACATGAAAGGCCTTGTTTAAAAAACTGGGTGCCCGGTGCATAAAGCTAACCAGAAAAGACATATCAAGAGACACCACAGCTGTTCAGGGAGCCCTTTTCACCCATTCACCCTTAGCCAGAGACAGGGAGGGGCTTGGGACCACCTGGGCTCTGAAGAACTTTATTCAGGACCCCCAGGTTCAACCTACGGACCCCTTTAGCAACAGTGTTCCTGGGGAGCCTGAAGTGTCTCTCAGTAACAGCCACCTGGGCCATGTGGAGACAATGGCTTGTTTCACACAGCTCAAAGACACTCACTTGTGACTTCCTCCTTCCCCCAGCTGTGCATGTGATGGCGTGGCCCAATGCCACTGTGCAGGAGGGTCAGCAGGTCAACCTGACCTGTTTGGTATGGACTGCCAAGCAGGCCCCGCTCAGCTACACATGGTACAGGGGTGGGCAACAACTCCCTGGTGCCCGTTCCATCTCCCTGCCCAATGTCACAGTCACAGATGCCACCTCCTACCGCTGTGGTGTGGGACTCCCTGGCCAGGCACCTCATCTCTCCAGACCTGTCATCCTGGATGTCCTCTGTGAGTCTGGCTGGGTGTGGGCAGTGGTGGAAAGACAGAAACTCACAGAGATCAGGACATGGGAGAGCCCCCTAGTGTGCAGCCTAAGAACTCAGCCAGCTGTGGAACACAGGACAAGGGACCTTAAGAGTTGGAGGAGATGGGGACGGGTCCTCTCCCTAGAAAGGCAGAGGAGCAGAGGCCCTGACTGGACAGTAGGGAGCTCTCCTGCTCCTTCTAACTGGCCTCCTCAAGTCTGCTGACCTCTGTACGCCTCCTGGATCTCTACAGATGCCCCCCGAAGCCTGCGACTGACCTACCTCCTAGAGACGCAGGGCAGACAGCTGGCCCTGGTACTATGTACTGTGGATAGTCGCCCACCTGCCCAGCTAGCTCTCAGCCATGGTGGGCGCCTTCTAATCTCTTCATCTGAAGCCTCTGTCCCCAACACCCTGCGCCTAGAACTTCGGGACCCGAGGCCTAGCGATGAGGGTCTCTATAGCTGCTCTGCCCACAGCCCCTTGGGCAAAGCCAACACCTCCCTGGAGCTTCAGCTAGAAGGTGAAACAGGGACCAAGGTTGCAGGGGAGAGAACTACCTGTAACGTCTAGCTGGGCAAACTAACCCTGGACTCCTTGGTTCAGGTGTCCGAGTGAGGATGGCTCCTTCTGCTACTGTGTCTGAGGGGGAGCCTGTCACAGTGACCTGCGAGGATCCTGCTGCCCTCCCACCCACCCTCTATGCCTGGTTTCACAATGGCCGTTGGCTTCAGGAGGGGCCAGCTCCCTCATTCCGGTTTCTGGCAACTACGCGGGCTCATGCCGGTGCCTACTTTTGCCAGGTGCATGACACTCAGGGCACACGTGGCTCCCGACCTGTCACCCTGCAAGTTCTCTGTAAGCAGGGCTTCCTTGGTAGTGGCTTTCAAGGGTGAGGGTGGCAGAGGGTGCTCCCAGCACTGGCTTAGGGTGGGCATGGCATTACAGAGGGTGTAGAAATGGGCACTTGGGGAAAAGAGGGTATTAGTAATGAAGACGGAGATATCATGGCCCTAGAACCCTGCAAGAAGGGCTCTGCCCACAGGTGTTTGATAAGGCATAATTTTTAGGAGGGGGACATTTGTCTGGAAACTAGCTTCACCAACATTGGGCAGATGGGCAGTGAGCCATACACGTCTCTGCAGGGCCCCCCTCTGTGTTCTGCCCTACCTCTAGATGCCCCTCGGGATGCTGTCCTGTCTTCCTTTCGAGACTCGAGGACCAGGCTCATGGTTGTGATACAGTGCACTGTGGACAGCGAACCACCTGCTGAGCTGGTCCTATCCCACAATGGCAAGGTGCTAGCTGCCAGTCATGAGCTTCCCAGCTCTGCATCAGGGACAGGCCACATCCAGGTAGCCCGAAATGCTCTTCGACTGCAGGTGCGAGGCGTGACCGGAGGCGATGACAGTGTCTATGTCTGTACAGCCCGAAATGCACTGGGCTCCATCAGTACCACCCAGAAGTTCCCAGGGGAGACTGGTGAGTGGGACAGGGGTGAGGAGGGGGCAAGGGTTTGGGATTCTGGTGTTGTAGGTCTGGATCCCATGTGAGGGCCTGCTTCCCTGAAGGCATATGAATGAACTATTTCCTCTCTGAGAAGTCCGAACTGCTGGAGGAGGCATGACCTCACATGCCCTTCACTGGGGAAGCCTGGGGTGGGAGTAAAACAGACACCCGCCTTTGAGAATCCCAGGCTGAGGGCAAGATGCAGCCTCACACTTCAGATGGCCTTTTCTGATGCTGGAGGCACAGCCCTGTCATGGGAACCTCAGAACGGTGATGCAATCATGCTGTTTTTATGCCAGAGACATAGCCCCACTGTGGAGGGCCTTGAGCCCAAGATAGATTGAGATCACTTCACAATGTACAGGTCCCTGATCATTTTACCTGTCCTCGTACCACAGATATACTACACGTGGCAGCTGAGCCAGGCTTGGACGTGCCAGAGGGCATAGCCCTAAACCTAAGCTGCCACCTCCCTGGTGGCGCCAAGCCCACGGACAACTCTACCATCACATGGTTCTGGAATCGCCATCTGCTACGTACACAACCTGTGCCCACACTCTCCTTCACCCATGTGGCCCGGGCTCAGGCTGGGCTGTACCACTGCAGGGCTGAACTGCCCACTGGGGTCACTACCTCTGCTCCTGTCATGCTCCGTGTCCTCTGTGAGTATGAATCCACCTGCCTTGTCTCTCCACATCTCATCTGTCTGTATCAGGTCTTTTCCTCTGCATAGAGTAAGAGTTTCATAAATAGGTATGGGATCTTAGAACACTAGCATTCCCACTGGCTGGTTGTATGTGGCTGTGTACCTATGCTTTCATTCTCCTCCTTTGAAATAGAGGGCACATTCATCCTATCCTCTTGGGATGAATACAGAAGATAAAGCAGGTTGAGTTCCTGGTGCACAGGAGACCATCGTTAGCCTTGGTTTTCTCAGGACATTCTTAATCTGAGCCCGAGCTATATCAATCAGTTACTGCTTGGTAATGAGCTATTTCAAATTCACAATTCTGTGAGTTAGAAATCTGGACAGGGCTCAGCCTGGCAGTTCTGGTCTCTTGGCTGCAGTGGCTCTGCTGAGACGGAATAGTCTACGATGGCTTCACCTGTGACTGCAGGGTGGCCATCCATGGTCAGCAGGCTGGCCTGAGCTTTCTGAAACAAGGTTGTTTCAGGAAGTGGAAGAGAAGCTGCAAGACAATCTTGAGATCCAGTTCCAAAGTCCCACAATGCCATTTAAAAATGTGTGTGCATATTCTCTCTCTGTGTGTGTATGTGTGCTGTGTGTATGCATGTACCCGTTTGTGTGTGTGTACATGGTGGGTAGAGGCCACTATCTTTATTATTCTCTACCCCATCTTTTGAGACAAGGTCCCTCACGGAATCAATTCAGCAAGTTTGGATGTCCACAGTGCTCCAGGGATCCTCCTATCTCTGCTTCCACAGTGCTAGGATTCTAGATTTTTACATGAGTGCTAGGGGTCAAACTCAGACCACCCTCATGTTAATGTAGCAACTGCTTTACTGACTAAGTCACCCTTTCCCTTCCTCTTAATGTCACTTTTGCCTCAGGAGTGAGGAAATGCTCTTCACTGTTTTCTGGAAGTACAGCAAGGTCACAGCTGAGGGAGGAATTTTGGTCAGTGCCTAAAGTCACTGTACTCTCCTTCCCTACAGATCCTCCCAAGACGCCCACTCTGACAGTGTTTGTGGAGTCTCAGGGTGGCCTCCAGGGCATCCTCGACTGTCGAGTGGACAGTGAGCCCCCGGCCAGCCTCACCCTCCACCTGGGCAGTCAACTCATAGCCTCCAACCAACCTCAGGGTGTTCCCACCAAACCCCACGTTCATTTTGCCTCCCCTAATGCCTTGAGACTGGACATAGAGGAACTCGGACCCAGCACTCAGGGGGAGTATGTGTGCACTGCCTCCAACGTCCTGGGCTCAGCCTCAGCCTCAGCCTACTTTGGGACCAGAGGTGAGAATGGCACTACCAACTGCTGGAATCACTCTGCACAAGATTCTCACGTCCTTCTCAGACTTCTGTCACTAGACAATCTGTCTGTCTAGTCTAAAACAGATCGCACAGGGCTTGGAGATGAAGTGAAAGTTAAAGTCAGTTCTACTATGGCTAGGTCACCTCTGGAGGGAGTGATAGGGGCCTGGAGCCCAGAGCGTTCCTCAGCTTCCTCTTATATTGCAGCTCTGCACCGGCTGCAGCTGTTCCAGCGGCTGCTCTGGGTCCTGGGATTTCTAGCAGGCTTCCTGTGCCTGCTGCTGGGCCTGGGAGCCTGGCACACGTGGAGGTGGGTCCAGAGCTGGGTGTGGGGCTGGGATACTTTATTCTGCTCACCCCACTCCCTCCATTGTCCCCCAAATCTTTTGAGGGAAATTCTCCCCTACAGAATTCACAGCCCTCAAATTTCCCTTCCCGCCCTCTCCAAATTTGGGGATCCCCTCCCAAATCACCTCTCCAGTTCATCTTGCAGTAGCTTTCTTTTGCTTGTATCTACTCTGTGCTAAAGAAGGAGCTGGGGGGGGGGAGCAAACGAGGCGTCCCACACTGCGCAGGGATATTGCCCTCTGCAGTGGAGGAGGCTGGGAAGCTGCAGTAGGGACTCTGACTGATTCTGCTTTTGCCCATGCAGAAGGAGGCATTCTCATAAGATGAATGTGAACGAGAACTCAGCAGAGATGACCACGCATAAAGACACTCTGCAGGTATATCCATATGTGGGCATGCGTAGGTGTGACAGTGCCCATCTGGCATCTGGACAGCATTCCCATTCCTAGGACAGCACTGGGACCAGGGGCAGTTGAGAGAGGCACACAGGAGCCTGGGTTTCTTTGGGGAAAGGGGAAGAGCTTTTCTGACTGAGGCTCAGAGCAGCTATGTGTTTGCTGGGTGCATGACTCTGTGGCACGGGTAGCTTTATCAAGACATTTCCTGTGCCTCCCCCTCTGTTTTGAAGTCTTTTTTCTTCAAGTCTGATAGGTGATAGGCAGGAGAGAAAGGACATCTTCCCTCCCCTAGCATATTCTTCTTCTGCAGATGACCTCTTCCTAGGACCACAGGTCAGTGTGGGACCTTCTGTGACTCAGGTTTTCTTTATGGGAAGCTCCTAGGACTGGATGCAGCCACACATGAGACATCATCTTGTGTCACACCCCTGAGCTGATAGATGACTTACCTGCCCTCAGGAGGAGGTGGTTGACGCTATCTGACAACTCAGGTGTTGCGACCAAGGTCCTGCCTATGTCTGCACCAGCAGCATGGTAGCATCTGACTTTCCAAGACCTGCTTCCAAGCCTCTTGTTCCTAAGAAAAACGATGGAGAAAGGTGGAATGGAGGCCAACTGGCTGCCTCCAGGGCTCTGAGACTGAGTCAGCCATGTTGCCCACGTCTTTCTGTGAAGCTTTCCTCTATGTCCCTTTGCTTCTTTATTTTCAAAGACCACCATGGACTTACTTGATTGGTTAGAACAGCATCCGGGTCACCTTAGACTTTCTTGATTGGTTAGAATGACATCCGGGTCCTCACAGACTTGCTAAGATACTCTGTACCAGACGGAATATAAATCAGGCTGTTTTAACAGAGACCAACACAGTGACTTTCATGTGACAAAATTTTATTTTTCTCTCCTGTATGGAAGAATAAGATATTGGGGCTTAGGCTCCTCTCTTGCTTTTCTCCATCACCCAAATGTTGCCTTTGACTATGAGGTTCAGGTGACTGCAGTGAGCTTGGTCCTACAGTGAGAAGGAAGAGAGGAGTGAAGGGCATGCCTGTCCCCACTGTCTGTAGAACTGGAAAGTACAGTTGTCAGTTCTACCACTTCTCAGCAGCTAGAACTTGGTCACATAGACACACCATGCTGTAAGGGAGACTGGAAAATGTCCTTTTTATTCTGAGTCTTGATTGCATTTGGAACCTATATTTCTGAAAGATCCCAACTGTGGACTCAGGCCTAGGACTTCTGATAATGAAGAGACTGCTTTCATCACGCTTGGCTCTGACTCAGTATCCCTAGTCATTCTGGTTCTGGGTTTCCTGGAAGACACTCCCTTTTGTATGATAAAACAGAAGAAACCAAGGCCTGGTGGTCCCTAGGCATCTTAGTTACTGTTCTTTTACTGTAAAGAGACACTATGACCAAGATAACTCTTGTAAAAGAAAATATTCAGCTGGGGCCTTGCTTACAATTTTAGAGGGTTAGTCCATGACCATCATGGTGGAAAGCAGACAGTTGTAGCACCAGTAAGAGCTGACAGCTTTATACCCCAGGCAGCAGGGGGAGAGAGAGAGAGCAGACAGATAGACAGACAACCCCTGGATTGGTGTGGACTTTTGAAATCTTGGAGCCCACCCCCAGAGACACACCTACTCCAACAAGGCCACACCTAATCCTTCCCAAACAGCTCGTCAACCATGGACAAAGCATTCAAACGCCTGAGCTTATGGGGGCCATTCTCATTCAAACCATCACATTCAGTAGGGCAAGGGCTTGCCAGGCAGACAGCTCTGTACAGGCTGTGGTCCCTCCCAACCCTACAGCTGTACCAGCTCTTCCAAGAACGAGGAGCAGACAGGGGTGTTACCTGTTCAAATATGAACAAGCATCCCTCTCCATGGCAAAGTAAACAACTGTTCATTTCCTGGACGCCCATGCTACAGAGTCTGTTAAAACAAATGATTATCACCAAGAATGAATGAAGTGCCCTGGAAGGTCAGGGATGGGAGGAACCAGGCCTGCAGTGGGTTGGCGACTCCTGCCGCAGCCTGGTAGTAGATGGTGTCAGGAACAAAGGGCCTGGAGCTGAGAACCTGGAGAGTGGTGGGGCCAGAATAGGGCTATAAGTTTGGGAATGAATCAGGAAAGGAGTAACTGTGTGGCCAAGGTGGTGTTCTTGTTTGTTCTAGGACGGCTTTTTTCCTTCTCTTTCTTTTCTTCCTCCCCTGCCTCAGACAAGGTCTCACGTAGCTCAAGCTGACTTCAGTCTCATTAAGTGGCTGAGCATGGATGACCTTGAACTTCTGATCCTCCTCAGGCCCCTTTTGTTTTTATGCCTGTATACCATATTTTCTCCAGGAGCCTGTCTAGCGTGTTCCTCCAATAAACTTCCATTCCAGGATACAATTGGAGTCAGTTTTCTTCTTGCAACCAAAATGCCTAGGCTAGAATTCACAGAATTCAGTGAAAAGTCCAGTGTCTTAGATGCCCTCTGTGGGCAGGTGTCCAGGAAGTGTAAATCACAGGATGCTCACCTCACACTGTCTGCTGAAGTCACCTGTGCCCCTTCCTACTCCTCATAGCTCCTGTGATGGGCTGCTCACTCCTAAGGACCAGCATAGGTTCGGCTTATGTCTTCTGACATTGTTTCTTCTACAATTTTGTTGAGTAGGACAAAAAAAAAAAAAAACCAAAACAGCTTTAACCCAGATGCAGGACGAGGAGAGAACAAACCTAGGGCAGCAAGATGTTCCAGGCTATCCGTAATGACCAAAGGGTGGCGGGCACTACGGGAACATGTGACTTGGGAGTCTTTGTTGGCTCACATGTCCTCCCAAGGGGATGTGTTGAAGAACACTCAGAGAGGCTAGTTGGCTCAATCCTTAGTGGTCTGAAGCTCTTAGACTTCTGAAATAAACCTGAAATTCAAACATAATTACATGGTAAGTGTGTCAGCTCAATGGCATTTCCAAATGGAACACATCCATGTAATCCACATCAGATCAAGAAATAGAAACACCAGCACCCCAGAATACTCCACCCCCACCTACCCCCAAAGTGTAGCTACTAGCTTGCCTTCTAATGCCATAGATTTGATTTTTTCTGTGATCTTTATAAAATGGCACCATACTTTATTTTTTAATTTTTATTTTTGGCATCATACTTTAAACATGACAACTTTGTGAAATGATTTGCCAACATCCATTAAGGGTAAAATATTCTTCCCTTGACCCTGACATTCTATTCTTGGGCATTTATTTACTCAGTAAAAGTAAGGGCTTATGTCATCCTGAGATCTGTACTAGAATGTTCATAACAATGTTATCCATCATAGCCAGAAACTGAAATACTAAATACACAACATCAGTGGGATGGCTCAGCAGATTGTACCGTGTCCACACAGACATGAGGAGCTGTACCTGCAGATGACAGACTGTACCGTGTCCACACAGACATGAGGAGCTGTACCTGCAGGTGACAGACTGTACCGTGTCCACAAAGACATGAGAAGCTGGGTCTCAAATGTTCGTGGGAGGGGCTGGCACCTAGGGCCACTGCTGTATATAGTAGCTCCTTTTCTCACTGCTGCATCCAAGTATTAGACAAAAGCAACCTAAGGAAGGAAAGATTTTCTTTCTTGGCTCACACTTAGGAGATACAGTCTCGCCTTCCTGGGGAAGGTGGCAGTAGAAGTGGCTGTAGCTGTGGGGGGAGGAGCAGGAGGCAGCTAGTCACATTGTGTCAGTAAGGAAGCAGAGAGAGAGAGACTGGTGATGGTCCCATTGGCTTCCTACCCTGTCTAGGACACCAGCCCATCAGTGACTGCTGCCCACATTCGGGGTGGGTCTTCCGGTCTGGAAACATTCTGACTGATGTGCCCTGAGGTGTGTCTCCTAGGTGACTCTAAACCTAATCAAGGAGACCAAGAACAGGCAAAGCTAAGCAATGGGATAGAAGCCAATACAGTGGATACTGATGGGTGAAAGGGATTGGCAGGAGCCACCACTAAGATTCTGGAGCAGGTTAAATGAGTGTGTTCATTTTGTGAAGATTTGCTGAACTGCTCATTTTCCGAAAATATATTTGGGCAAGAAAGTTTATTTTTAAAAAATCTGCCACTCTTCCCTGAGTGTTGTGTTGTGAACCTGCAGCCCTAGCCTCTTTAGGCTGAGGTTGGAGGATCCCTTGAACCCATGAGACTGAGATCAGTGTGGGCAACACAGCAAAACCTCATCTTCCTAAAAGCAGAACAGACTGGGTGTGGAGGTGCATGTCTTTAGTCCCAGCACTCAGGAGGCAGAAGCAGGCCAGACTGGTTTACAATGATGAGACCTGCCTCACAACAATGACAACAAAATAATAAGTAAGAAATAGAAAGGAAGGAAAGAGAAAAAAAATCCCTCCTTTAATACTGGATATCCAGAACCCTGAGCTGCTGGTCCAAATTCTGACTAATTCCTTGGGTTTCTAAGCACTTGGTTCACCCTGCCAAAGAACAATTCTTTTTGGGTGTTCTGGGCTGTCAGGGATGGAACCTCGGCCGTGACTTTGGGGACTTCTATGCATACCCATCACTGCTTCTGAAGTACCTGAGCACCAGCCTGGCATCTCCAGGTGCCACCCTGGACCTTGTCTGTAAGCTGGAATTGACAATGCCTGCCTCAGGCACCATGCTCTGGGCTATCACAGGCTAAGACTCATTTGGGGGTGGTGAGAGGTGCCCATTCTGAGCACGGGCACAGTTTTCAGGACACTGCCTGTTGCACTTTTGAGAACGACACTAACAAATATTAGATAAATCGTTTTTCCATGATGTTTCCAGGCACAATTCATGATGTTTTGGGCTCCACCTCCCTCAGCTTTGACCCACTGTTCCCCTTCCAACTGCAACCGCAAAGTGGAAGTTTATGGTTGTTTAGAGAGTTTGACACAAACGACCCTGACATGTCTGGAAACTTCTCTGGGTTTAGGAGACACAGCTTTACAAGAATAAATGATTTCCGCATGGCTCAGAGGCTACAACTCTCTTGTTTATTTATTTTTGAGATAGGATCTCACTATGTAGCCCTAGCTAGTCTGGAACTCTTTGTAGACCAGGCTGACTTAAACTCACAGAGACCCAGCTCCTTTGCCTCCCAGGGGCTGGGATTAAAGATGTTCACCACCACACATGGTCAGTTTTACTTCATATTTTTATTTTACTTGATTTTGAGTCTCTTTGACAATTTTACATGCACACCATATCTTGATCATACTCATTCCTAAGTCCCCTCCCAGTCCCCCACCAGATACCCTCCAATATATCCCTCTCCCAACTTCACGTCCGCTCATTTATTTATTATTCATTTTATAACCCCGAGTCCAATTAGTGCTGCCTGTTGGAACGGTGACTGCTCTTGCTGGTTTGGTCTTGTGTAGTCAGCCACCGCTGCTATGTGTTCCTGAATGCAATAGCCATGTCATGTGCAGGACACAGCAGTTTACAGTAATCCTCCTTGTCCTCCAGCACCTACATTCTCCTTGCCCCCCTTCTCTTATCTCCCATGAGCCTTTGGAGAATTGATACAGATGTCCTACCTAGGGCTGAGCACTCAACAGTCAGTTATTTTCAGCTCTTCTGACTCTCTGCATTAATTGTTGCCCACTGCAGCTCTCTCTGGCCAAGGAGAGAGCAGCACTAACCTCTGGGTATAAACAAATGTTTAGAAAGCTGTTCGACATGTCCCATGTAGCAAAACAACAGTAATGGGCTCCCTTCCAGGATCTATGACCTCTGGAGCCATGGGCTTTTGACCTGATTTACAGTACAAGGCATAGATTCTCTCCTGTGGAGCAGGCCTCAGAGCCAATCAGAAAGTGGTTGGCTACTCCCATAACCTTCATGTCACTATTGCACCTTTGGGCACATCTTACCTAGTAGCTCATTCTTGTAGCATTCACGGTTCACCATTGGGCAATACGATTGATGACCTTCCTCTCCGCCCCGCCCCCCGCCAGAAACCTGCATAGCACCTTCTGGCACTGTGAAAGTCAGTCACTTTGAGGTCAGTTCCAGCTTGATTTCTGAATGTGCTGCCACCAGTGTGTTGTATATTCAGCAAAAGAGTCTCACCATCTAGCTGTGAGGCAACCAAGAGCAATGTCAATAGCCTTCCTCGTCTTGTTAGTTTCAACTGGGCCAGGTCCCATACCAGGATGTACATACAGCAAATGAATTCACAGCCATCATGGTGCTTTCAGTCTGGTGAAAGGAAATCAGCAACTAGGAAGCCATGTGAAACATGGCATAGTAAGAAGTACCATGCAGGAATAATTACCTGGCTTTGGTAATCAGGGACAGCTTTCGAATGAGACAGGAAAGGCACACTCTGAATCCAGAGTGGCTTTCCCATTGACTGTAGGAGCCACAGTGCTCTTTGAAGGGCCTGCCTTCTTCTCTGCCACTCTGCATTTACTTACTTTATGCTATGTGTAGAGGACTCTCCAAGGGTTTTCACTGGGACTTTGCTCTACTTCCCTACCCTCAGCTTGTTTTAGGTTGAAGCTACCTAAAAGTCGTCAACCAACTCTGTCAGATGGCACCTGCCTAGGGAATGGTACCACCCACAGTGGACAGGTATTCTCACTTCAATCAAACAATCAAGATAATTCTCTACCCATCAAAATCCCAGAAAAATTCTTCAAAGACCTTGAAAGATGATGGGGAAAGATTTTAGCCAATCAGGCTAATAGCCACGCCCCACCACTAGCCATTAGCTAATTATTTGGGTGGACCCTTAGGTCCTCCTTATGTATAAAAGACACAGCCCACATGTGAGTGCTCTCTCTGGCTCTCGTTTTTTCCTGCCTGGCTCTCTCTTGGAAAGCATGGGATCCTGGGACCGTGAGTCTGCTTATATTTCATCTATTAATATATATATATATATATATATATATACACATTCTAAGATAGCTAGGTGGCTTGGGTGATTACATCTATAATTACGGCATCAGAAAGAACAGTACTCAGCTTCATTTGGAAAAGCAAAAAACCCAGGATAGCCAAAACAATCCTG
>JAQHUG010000170.1:2561377-2571471 GCA_028555095.1 Dicrostonyx torquatus | reverse complement strand
GAGAGAGAGAGAGAGAGAGAGAGAGAGAGAGAGAGAGAGAGAGGCTTCCTGGGGAAGTGCAACTCAAATGCCCACTCCTCTCAGACAGGGGTCTGACCATGGGTCAAAGATTGACTCTACAGAAGTCCAGCTTGGCAAATACATGAGTTTATCGGGATTACTTAAAATACTATGGTGTTGAACTACTTACAGGGGCACGGGTGCCACCAAAACACCCACCGGTACATGGGTGATGACTTTTGAAGCTGCCAGTCTAGAGCTCTCTGCATGGCTGGAAGGTAGCCCTGCCTGCCAGGGGTGTCTCCCTTCCACAGGTGCTTCTACAACCTCCAGAAGGGGCGCAGGTATCAAGGCTAGACTTGGGAGGGGTGGCCCCGCTGAACTTAAAGCTGGGGTTCCAGGCATTGCACAGCAGGGGCAGAGTGTTGGGGCCCCTGGCCACAGAGCACAAGCCGTTTTTGAACGTCCCTTCCAGCGATCCAGCGTTCCCATTAGTCACCCACCATCTTGTCCTCACACATTCCAGCTTTCCCGGACTTGTGAGGTTTAAACCTTGTTTAATTTTTGAGTTTCACGAAGACTCCTTTCCCAGGAGCGATTGCTCCTACTAGGAGCCAACTGCTGTGTACAACAGGTAATCCAGTGCTCTGGGACCATTTAGGCAATTTCAGGCCCCGGCTTAAGGACTTTGGATCCGCCTGAAGGTATGGCCTGGGGGGTGGGGACAAAGTGAGAAGAGCAGGTGTGGTTTCCTCTCATAAGCCTGGGGCACTCCTGTGGGTCCAGACGCCAGGGTGCCCGCTGCCCTCCAGGCTTAGGAGGTTCTAGAAAGGCGGCACCACCTGTCCAGATGGCCTGCTGCTTGGAGTCTGCCCTGCTGCTACTGATGCTGCAGCTGCTGGGTGAGAGCCTGTCCCCTCCTTGGTCTTGGCCACTGCCCTCCCAGGCACCAATCCTCAGGGACAAGGCGGGATTGCATGAGGGTGACTAACGGGAAGGTTGGAACGCTGGAAGGGACGTTCAAAAACGGCTTGTGCTCTGTGGCCAGGGACCCCTAACACTCTGCCCCTGCTGTGCAATCTGGAACCCCAGCTTTAGGTTCCACTGAGCCACCCGTCCCAAGTCTAGCCTTGATACCTGGAATGCAGGAACTTTCTCCCCCCCACCTCACCATGTGGTCGTCAGAGCTCTTGCTCCGGGTAGTTTCCCAATAATTTTCAGTTTACTCTTCTGTGCCTCATAGTTGAAGTCCCACCTTCCAGGGCTGCCCCTTCCCCACCTGGGGCATCGCGGGAAGGGACTCTTTCTGAGGTGTAGAGAATGGTTACTGGTAAGCTTTAAGGAAGAGGAGACGTTAGAGTTGAGATGTGCCATGTTGAGTTGAGCACCTTTAAGGGTGATGGATGAGAGGCCAGGCTGGACAGTTTTAGAGCCTGGGGTGCCAGGGAGGCCAGTCTTAGCAAGAGGATGGGGAATGGAAGTGCTATAAGCCTGAGTTTGATGATTCAGTTCTTAGAAAGTGTTTAGCAGACCTCCTGGTTTGGCTGGATTTAGATGTGTTCAGGGGCAAGTTTGGACACAGCTGCCAAGTCTACCAACTTCTGATGTGAAGGGTTAGGTGTTCTCTTTTCCCCGAGTGGGTTGGCATCTGTCGCTTTGTTGTAACTTCACTGAAACTACTGACAAATGTCCAAGTCTCTTCTTAGGAAGAAGCACTACGGCCTGCCATCTGTCTGAATCTACATCTGGACGCCAGGGCCTGAATGTGCTCAACACACAGTACCCTTGCAGTGAATCCGATGTCCAGAACCAGAGTTCAGTGGAGCAGGATAGGTTAGACTCAGACTACGAAGAAGCACCTGGCACAGGGGGCAAGAGGTATAGGCAGGATAGGAGGACCAGAATATAGATTCACCCAAGGGGTTTCCATATGTCAGAGAAGGGAACGGTGTGCCAAAAGGAGGATGAGGGGTGCCATTTCCAGTCTCCAGTAGCTGAATCAGTTGGCCTCAGTGTCTGTGGAAGCATGCGGCAGTTCTGGAGATGGTGGTGGATGCTGGACCTCAGATTCTGGGGAAAGGTCAGCCCCAGCCTCCTAGTGTTGCATCCACTCACGACATGGGTAGATATCCCTAGGACCTGCTCATACCCCTTCCTCAGGATGAAGCCCGATCACACCTATGGTGCCCTTGGGTTTGGGCACCCCCAAATTCCATAGTACGGAACGGGGAGAACCAAGCACAGAGGACTGCAGCCTGCCTGTCCCTCACCAGGGTCTGTCAGCTCCACCGGCGGGAATCGCTGCGTGGCCGCGGCCGAGGCGTGCACAGCAAACGCGCAGTGCCAGCAGCTGCGCTCCGAGTATGTGGCACGATGCCTGGGCCGGGCAGCGCCCGAGGACTGGAGCAGACCCGGGGGCTGCGTGCGCTCCCGCTGCCGCCGCGCCCTGCGCCGCTTCTTCGCCCGCGGGCCTCCGGCGCTCACGCATGCGCTGCTCTTTTGCCGGTGCGAGAACCCGGCGTGCGCCGAACGCCGGCGCCAAACCTTCGCTCCGGCCTGCGCATTCGCTGGCCCCGGGCCGGCGCCGCCCTCGTGCCTGCAAGCCCGGGACCGCTGCGAGCGTAGCCGCCTGTGCAGGTGCGTGAGGGACGGGCTGGGCTGCTCATGGCCGTCCGGACGCGCGCAGGCCTCGTCTCCTTGCCTTCCAGGCCTCATGCGCTCCTGCGCCCGGCTCCCGCGACAGCTGCCCGGAGGAGCGGGGCCCGCGTTGTCGGCTCGCCTATGCGGGCCTCATAGGTAGGGCCTGGCGGGCCCGGGCGGGGGGCGGCGGCGGCGGGCTCAGGGAGCCCATCACAGCGCCCTGGGGTCTCTGCAGGCACGGCGATCACCCCCAACTACCTGAACAACGTGAGCGCGCGCGTCGCGCCCTGGTGCGGCTGTGGGGACAGCGGAAACCGGCTGGAAGAGTGCGAAGCCTTCCGCAAGCTCTTTACAAGGAACCCCTGTTTGGGTGAGGAGCTGGAGAGCCAGGAGCCACGGATGTCGCCTGGCCCATGGGGAACCCTTAAAATGTTGACGTTGCTTTATTTATTTGAGTTGGGCTAGGGGCCCTGTGCACATTCTATCATGGACGGGAGTCAGATGACAACTTGAGAGTCTATCCTTCCACTGTGTGGGTCCTCCGGAGTAGAACTAGGGTCGTCAGTTTTGGTGTCAAATGCCTTTACCTGCTGAGCCATCTTGCTGGCTAATGTGAGCCCATATTTGATGGAAGGAAACGGAAACTGACAGTTTTTGAGTAGCTGCTGTTTCCAGGTCGTAGATTGCAAGTATTTTAGGTGTCAAGGAGTCGCTAGGGGCTTGAAGGGATGAGTTAAAACGTGTCCAGTGGCCTGGAGTTGCCTGAGCCTCCCACTCTGGTACCAATGAGGAGGGTCTTTCCTCAATCTGCTCTTCACTTACACTGCTGTTCACGCCTTGGGGTGGAATGGCTTAATTCCAGAGTTCTGGGAGCCTGATTGAAGTTGCTCTCTGTCACTTAGTAGCTGAGAGTTAAACTCTTGTTAATCCTGATTGTGTTCACCTGTAAAGAGGGTGTGGCATTTATCAGCCTCTCCTGTGAGGATGAAGGCTAGCATTTTGTGGGGTACAGCCATCCTGGAGCATGCTCCTCCCATTCTCTGGCCATGTCTCGCAGATCCCAGGGAGTGTCTCAGTTTGTCCCAAAGGAGGGGGGCCCTTTTCTAGGGCTTCCTGGCCAAGCCTTCTCTGGATGTCTCCGCTCTATAGATGGTGCCATGCAAGCCTTTAATCCTTTGTGGCCCTCAATTCTGCAGGACTGGATGAACCCCTACCAGAATACTGGGCATTGTTTCCCACAGGTAGGTATGGGGAGAGGATGGGGAGTTTGGCGTTTCTGCACTATCCTTACCCGGCAGCCCAAGGTGGGGGCATGCGTGGCTTGAGGAGTGATGGAGGAAGAAGCAGCCCCCTTTGTCCTCACCCCCTAGGTGTCCTCGATGTCCATACTCACTGCTTTGGCTCTCCAGGCCCTGCTCTGATTAGGAAGGTGGCCTGTGGACAGCACAGCCCACTGCGTGCAGAAATGAAACTTCCTTGCCCTCGGGTCTCATACACCTGTGTGCCTGTCCCTGGATTGGGGGCTGGAGGCTAGGGTCCGACTGAAAAGTCTCTGGTTCCCCTGTCAGTAGGTGTCTTGGATGTTTTCTCCCCATCCTTGAGATGGTCACATTACTGGGCCCCCAGGGCTTATAGAGCATGGCAGAGACTACCCCAACTCCTAGAATTCGGAGCTGCCCTCTTCCAAGCAGATAAAGCACTAAGGAGATCACACAGAGTCAGCACTGCAGCCTAAATACCCTCCCAGTCAGCCATTGCTCATCATTAAGCCCTGCCCATGCCCCAGAATGACCAGCAGCATTGCTTGCCACCTATGACAAGCTGCTGTGTAGGCATTAAAGACTCGGACACCCCCCCCCCCCGCTCAGCATCCTACTGGCTGCAAGCCTCTTCCCTTATGGTTTCCCTAGAATAGCAGCTCAATAAACCCATGTGAACTGAGACCAACCTTGTTTTTCTGTCTTCTGTTGTGGCGGAAACGTGGAGACCTGTGTGGCCTTGGATACCCCCTGAACTACTCTTGAGCCTGAATACCCGAGGATGAGTATACCTGTCTCAGGAAGAGCAGCTACCCACTGAGACTGAGGGCATGTGTTGCAGCTCCTTTGCACACTCACAGCTGGTGTTAGCAGCCAGCTCCTTCAACTGCAGACAGGTCAAACTGGGGTGAGCAAGTCACATCTGTCTCCGGAGTTCAAAAAGTCTTGAGATCGCTAGTCTTCACACAGCTGCTCAGTAGCTAGGAAAGGCCCCACTGAGGGGCAGGTTCGGGTACCTCTATGCCTGAGCCTTAGGCTTTCTTAGCATCTTGGCAGAGAAAAGGCACTGATCCTTTCTAGCATTCACGAATGACACCCTGCTGGCCCAGGGTGTTCATGGGCCTTTTCCTGAAGAGTCACACTCAGCTGGTCACCAAGTGTAAGAGGGATGGTTTCCCAAAGAAGGATTTGGGCAGAGTGAAGCTGGGTCCAGACTCTACTCCTGTTACAAAAAGGAGAGAATACCCTTTCCCACCTGCACGGAAGTGGACACCTACAGCGTGGGTGGGGAGAGACTGTGCTAGGGCCAGGGAGACAGGAAAGCACCACTTGGCCCAGCTTCCTACAGCCTCGACACAGAACAGAATGTCTGTTAAATGACTTCCTCATCTGAGTGTGCTCAACTCCATTGCTGTTTGACTTGAGTGTTTAGAATAAAATGTAGATATCAAAAGTTTTTTCGTGTGTCTGCCTGAGTGTACATATGTGCAGTTCCAGGAGGCTGTGAGGTACTTGATGTGGGTGCTAGGAATTGAAGCCAGGTCCTCTGCAATGCTCTTAACCACTGAGACATCTGTAGGCATTTTTAAAAAGTGGAAGTGGGGCTGGGTAGCATACACCTTTAATCCCAGCATTGGGAAGGTGGAGGTTGGCAGATGTCTGGGTTTGAGGCCAGCCTGATTTACAGAGGACAGCCAGAGCTACACCGAAAAACCCTGTCTCAACCCACCCCCCAAAAGCGGGAATGATTCTAAATAAAACTACAGTTCTGGGTAGAAAGTGTAGACATAAGTCTTCCAAACTAACAGGAACATGAAGTGAGGATGCGGCACTTCCACAGCAGCTGGTGTCCCTATCCCAAGGCCAAGCACCTGCACAGTGTCACACAGTGGGGCCAAGAGTCCACTTGATATAATACAGGTGTGATTACCTTCTAGATCTTGAGGAGGGCTACCCAAGAAGGCCCGACACACATCTTATGTCCCCTTTATAAATCAGTCAGAGGGAGGTAGTTCGAGGACAGGCAGAGCCCAGAGTGATACAGTCTTAGGGAGGGAGGTGCTACCCAGAGCCACTGGACTTAAAGGACACAGAGCCCGGAGCTCCAGAGGACTCAGAAGGCTAAGCGCTGCCAGAATGGTGAGAACAAACTATCTTTTTTAAACTACCAAGACTGTTACAGAAGTCCCAGGAAACTAGTAGATTTGCCTGTTTGCTCATTTGGTTTCATTTACATTTACCTCAAGGTCCTGGTTTACGCAGGGTACTGTTTGGCAAGGTGCCATAAAGCTGAGTCCAGCCTCATCCTTCCTATCTCCCTTCCATCACAAGTGTTAGCCTCCGTGCTCTGCCAGGAAGCTGTCCTGTGTACACATCCTAGGGCTCTGGTCCTGGCCCCGTGCCTGGGTCTCTGGTACCTGCTGTCAGCATTGATTTTGCAGCTGGCAGGTGGCACAGATGAGGCCGAGGTAGAAAGACAGGTGCTAGAAGCATCCATGGATTTATTGGTGGAAACTTCATGGCTCATGTATGCTCCTCTGGCGTGGGTCCCAGCAACCAGGTGCAAAGTTGATGTGGAAATCACTGCTCACCCTTCCCCCACACTCCCTAAATGAGTCAGGGATAGATAGTTAGGTTCATTAAACCAGCTCACTTTTGCAGGAAAATGTGGACTGATAGGGGCAGAAGTGGGAGGGGGAGCAAGAGGGATGGTAACAAGAAGCATAGATATCACAACTCTCAGAAACGGGACTGACCACCGGACCCTGAGCAAACCTGAGCCCCATAATGATTGACTGCCCTTGCTCCCTTACCCATCCTTACATATGATGCAGGGAAAAATCTCTAGATGTTAACCCACTGTCTTCTCAGATTGCTAGGTCTGAATAAGTTATTTCTGCCTACTGGTTTTTGTAACTGAAGAAATTATGAACCAAATTCTGTTGACAAAATTCTACAAAGCTAGGACAATGGCAGCATAGTTTCTGGGTGGTTCCTGGCACAACAGTGACTTGGTCAGTGAACTTGGCATGCCTAGCAAAGGTGGCAGGGACATGGTTGTGGGGCTGTAGACTTACTTAGGTCAGGTTCTCTGCTAGGTCCATGTTGTAGGGTAAAAAGTCAAAGCCTACTTCCAGGTTTGAAACCCACCAAACCCCACAAATCCCTGAGCCTGAAAACCCACCAATCCCTGGGCTGAAATCTCACCAATCCCTACCCTGGAAATGTCTACCCTGGCAAGTTCCTCCCCTAAGAAATCCTATAGAAGTCTGTCCCCTGCTCAGTTCCCTGCTGCTTTTCACCCAAGCAGAAGAGCCACTCCCAGTAAATGTCTTGTATGTTTGTTGTGTAGTGTGACTTCCCACTGCCAGGATACCTCTCACTTCAGAGCTGTAGGATTTGCTTTGGGGAAACCTTTCCTCTTAGAGCTGCAACACCCCGTTAGGGACCCCCTTCCCCAGTCAGAGCGGTAACACACACATCCCCTTACCCTTCAGTGAGTTCCACTGGTGATCTCAGTATCAGGAGGCTAAGGCAAAAAGCTTAGGAGTTTGAGGCAGACTGATTGTGTAGTGAGACCTTTTCTCATAACGCCAAAATAATGAATCAAGTGAGTTCCCAGACCAAGGAAGGGTGTAGAGAAAAATTAAGATGATAAAATACAGAACTTTAAGGGCAGGAATTGAGCAACCTAGAAAGCTTAACTCAGATGGGTGCTGGGACGTTTTGTAGCCATTTCTTCTGAGGTGAAAATCTCCCAGCTTGGAGGCAAACTTCTCAAGACATAAGATGTCAGAGAGAAGTCAAACAGCAGGATATTGTAGGACAGGATTTTTACAAGGAGGTGAGACTCTCCACCCTGCAAGGAAACTTGTAAAGTAAACTCAAAACAGCTTCAGAGAGTCCCCGAAACTGACCAAATTCACTAGGCCCCTCCTTTCCTAAGACTACAGAGCTGCTGTAAAGGCTGTTGAGTCGCTGTCAGGCAAGACCAGCTGCAAAGACAGCCACCCTCCTCCTCCCGCCAGACTCAACTTCTTGGAGACAGCTCAAACTTTGCAATCTAGAAGCACAGAGACCAGCCAAGCAGCCTGGAAGAAACAAAAGCTGACCCAGCAGCTCAGACCAACTTAGCCATTAGGAAAGGTCCACCCTCAGTTGTACAGCTCTACAGCCCATTTCATACTTGCCACAGTGAGACCCACCTGCTACTCCTTTGGCATGCTCAGCTCCAAGACACCCACATGCCTGTTCCCTCCAGGAAGCTTCATCCTCAGTTGTCACACGACTCAGTTGTTTCCCATCCTTACTAGCAATGTTCCCTTCCGTTCCCTTCCCTCCCTTACCCCTCCCATGGCCTTGCATATGTTGGACAAGTGCTTAACCACTGATCTACACCTACAGTGCAAACTACCTTTCTGTATTTGTTTCTAAGCAGAGAGTGCGCATAGCTAGTTCCTGACAGTCTTCATGCACGCTTGGTTGGTTCTTTGCTTCTTTTTCCACAATTTTTTCAAGGTGGAAATCATGCTTTCCATGATTTTTACCATGAGGTGCAGTCACAAGTGTCTTTGCTGCTTCTAGCATTTCCTGTTTGAAGACTGGAAGCAGGGATTTTCCTACACAGTAAGCTCCTGGATTTCAGGACTCCCCTCCCATCTTTACTTTCTGCTTACAAACTCACTGATTTTAGAATTCAAATTCTCCTTTAACATATATTTCTTTTAAAATTATGTGTGAATTTGTATATCTGTGCACGTGTGCAGGCACCCTTGGAGGCCAGAAGGAGGCTTAGGATCCTCTGGAGCTGGAGTAACAGGCAATATGAGCTGCCCCGCAAGGGTGCTGTGAACCTGGCCTTCATTCTCTGCAAGAACAGCATGTGCTCTTCACTGCTGAGCCAGCTCTCCACCTCCTTTTCTAGACAGGGTCCCACTTTGTAGTTGAGACTGGCATTGAACTCATTACGTAACACAAGATGACCTCAAACTTGGCATAATCTCCCTGCCTCAGTCTCCAAAATGCTGGGATTGGGGATCGAGAGATTGCTCAGCAGTCAAAAGCACCTACTACTCTTGCAGAGAAACTGGGTTCGGTTCCCAGAACTTGCATGGTGCCTCATAACTGTAACTCCCATCCCAGGGTACCATGTACTCTTTTGGGTTCTGTAGGCACTGCACATACACGGTGCTCCTACATACATGCAAACACACACACACACACACACACACACACACACACACACACACACGAATAAAAGCAAACCTGTAAAAAGATGACGAAGTCCTAAGACACCTACTACCTGTTGTATGCAACTCTGCCTTAACTGCATGCAGCCTGGTGGAAGGGGCTATCACACACACTATATCCATCCATCGTCTGTCTGTCTGCCATGGAAAATTAGAGTGGAAGCTCCATCTATGTGGCTATGGGGAAGCCATCATCCCTGCTGGCTAAGGCTTTTTCAGGTATGGGCTGTTAAGGAGAGGAACACCCACACTTCTGCAAGTAACCCCTCATCTATGTTTTGTAAGAAAAAAGCCCAATAAACTCATTGGTTTCCTAGTGAACTTCAGTAGAATCACTGCTCATTTGTTTGTTGGGACCTTTGAAGGGACAGGCGTTGTTTACATTTCTCCCTGGGAAGAAATTTTTAGCAACAAAAACCCAAAATAGCTCTTCCTGACCAGGTGGTTTGCATGTAAGTAAGTGGTGGCTCCAAAACCCTGCTCCTTCCAACTCTTTAACCCATGAATTCCAGGGAGAGTCCCAAATGAAAACATTAAAGTGTAAAAGTTGGGTGTTAGCACTCTCCCAACGTTTCATCAGCCACAGCTCAGTGTGGCCCCCACCTAATTCTCAGAGCCTGGGTAATGTACAGCAATAGTTCTACCAGCAAAACTGGGCAAACCAACAGCAGTGTCTCTGCCAGGTTTTGTTCTTTGGTGACAGGGTCTCACCACGTAGTCCAGGCTGGCCTTGAGCCACCGTCAGTCCTCTGCCTCAGTCTACCAAGTTACTGGTCCACTAGGGGATTATCCTGTTGGTGGCTCCCAACTTTCAAAGTCCTTCTCAAGTTGGTTGCTGCCACATGCCCACTCCAGGTGCCCACCCCTTCTCAAGCACCCTGGCTTTTTTTTTTTTTTTTTTTTTTGGTTTTTCGAGACAGGGTTTCTCTATGGCTTTGGAGCCTGC
>JAQHUG010000170.1:2539273-2561254 GCA_028555095.1 Dicrostonyx torquatus | reverse complement strand
GCCTGCCTCTGCCTCCTGAGTGCTGGGATTAAAGGCGTGTGCCACCACCGCCCGGCGCACCCTGGCTTTTGAACGTTGGTTTTATCCTCCCCCATGAGTGACCACCCACTTGTGACTTCCCATTTTCAATGACCTCATTCTGCAACTCCTAGCACTGGCAGTGTGTATTGTGTGCTAGAGCACTAACATGGACGACTTTTAACCAAATACAGTGAAACTGGGCACCCAGGAGGCCTTCAGACTTCAGGCTGTGTGAATGGAAATAGCCTCAACAAAAAGACCAAGACCAAGCATAAGACAGCAGCCAGAGGATGGCATCCATGAAGGCTGAAGCCTGGAGAAATTCTACCCACTAGACCTTTGGGTGGCTATAACCAGGTTGAAAATGAGGCAAAATACAGATAGGAATTATGGGGAAATCGGCAGGGAAGGGACCCTGGAGTCTGACTAACCCTCTCTCATGAGCTGAAAAATCAGAATTCAAGGCCAATTATAAATATTTGCTGTAGAAAATACTGACAGAGTCAATATTCTTCTGTCATACATATTTTTATGTTAAAATAAAAAAGAATAAGGCTTAAGGTCTGAATGGTTAAGATTTTGGGTCTGTTGTAGAATATTCCTTTACACTGTGTGAAGATGTGTCACTATGATTGCTTTAATAAAATGCTAAACAGCCAATAGGTAGGCAGGAGGGCTAGCAGGGACCTCTGGGAAGAGAGGTGGGGTTGTGAGCCAGGTGCAGAGGATGGGCAGTACAGAATAAAGGTAACCGAGCCATGTAAAAGAACATGGATTAAGAGATATGGGTTGATTTAAGTTATAAAAGCTAGCTGACAAGCCTAAGCTATAGACCGAGCTTTCATAACTAATAAAAAGTCTGTGTCATTTTTTATGAGCTGATGGCCCAAAGACAACTCCACCTACATGGGTCCCTGCATCCTAAGGACCTTATCAACTGTAATCCCTGTCAGGCACCTCTCAGGGCCTACCTGGTGACCTCATATGCGTTTCTTCACCCTTAGAAGTTCTAACACTTCAAACCTCATCAAAATTCTGTATGAGTATTGTAAAAGCCAGAGGAGCTCACCACCACCACCACCACCAAAACCCAATGAGCCAGGACTGTCCTGACAAGGAGCCAACCAGCCACCACCATCATCACCAAAACCAACAACCAAACCACCAAACCCAATGAGCTACAACTGTCCTTACAAGGAGCCAACCAGCCACCACCACCAAAACCAAATGAACTATGACTGTCCTTACAAGTCTGCACTCACATGTTGTCTTTCTAAAGCTTTTCTTTGAGAAGCCCACACTGAGTCTCTCCAGCCTGTCTCCCTCTCTTCTAAGCATCTCTCTCTTAATCCCTGTACTTATTTGGGGGTGGGGTAGGGACAGGGAGCAATGATCTCATCTATATAACATTAACTGTCCTGGAACTTGCTATGTAGACCAGGCTGATTTTGATCTCACAGAGATCTGATTGCTTCTGCCTCACAAGTGCTGGGATTAAAGGCTTGTACCACCATGTCCAGCACCCCTGTGCTTAATTAGGTCTATTATTAAAAATATCCTCATCAGATCAATGAGATGGCTCAGTGGCCAGGTAGTCACTACTAAGTTGACCTAAGGTTTATTTCTAGGTCCTACAAGGTAGGAGAGAACTGATTCCTAAGAGTTGTCCTCTGACCTCCCCTGTGCACTGTGGCACACATATCCTTTCCCGCCAATAAGTAAATACGCAATATTTAAAAATATCCTGGGTTGGTGAGATGGCTCATCAGGTAAAGGTACCTGCCACCAAGGTTGTTTTTCAGGCCCCAGAGGGAGGACAATTTCCATAACTGTTGTCTCTGCATGCTGTGGCAGGTGTGCACTCACCCACACACATAGACAAAAATATTACATTCCTTACTAAATGCTGCTTCATAGACTGGCGAGTCCTGAAATTCTCTTCAGTACTAAAGCCAATACTCTTGAGTTGCAGACCCTGCTGAGGGTGGTAACTGTAGTTGTCTCTGTCCCCTCACTGCTAATATAATGAATGAAATGTAACTATAGAATAAAATCAGCATTATCATTAAATATTCAGAAAAAGTCCACAGTTTTACCAGATCTACTTTTATTTCAGAAGGAATTTTGTATTATAGTGTTTACTTTTGTTTATATACAAGTGCTTCACATTTGCATTTAAAATGCAGACCCCCCCCTAAATCTTGTTCCTGATTAAATTAGCTGTTATTTTACAATACAAAAAATACCAAAAATTGCAGTCTTAAATGTAGGTATAACACCAACAATCCCAGCAATTAAATAGTTTACAATACTTACTCCATATTTACACAAGTGCAACAGATGCTAAATTACACATATGAACAAACTAAACTTGGATGAAAACAAACAGCGAACTGTAAATAACCATAAAACAGTCCGAGAGGCCGAACTAGTCCAGCAGGCTTTACTAGTGTTTTGTGCAGAGTCCGGGTCTGAGAGCAGCTGCTGTGTTTTGCCTTCAGGAGAGAAGGTGCCAGTTTCTCTGCACTTGGGAGGGCACTCTGAGGGCTCCCTGCAGGCAGGCGCCTGCTCCAGACGCTCTGCTCAGTCAGAGGCCATGCTGACATCTCGTCCAAAGCTGTGCTGGGGGGCTGTGTGACCAGGGTCAACACTTCAGATTTATCAGGGAGCCATGGCTCACCCCAGGAGCTCCCCTAGGGTGATGGTTGTGTCCAAAGAGCTGGATTTCCACCCCAGTCACTGCTCTTATGTTAGCTTAGCTTAGAAGTGGTTAGTACATATTTGCTCAATTAAAGGACACCAAGGATCAAAGGTGTTCATAAAAACAGCACCATCCCCCAAGGAAGTGAATCACTCCCTCAGCCTGTACACTCCACTGCACTGAAGGAGGATGGGCACTGGCAGGCTGTGGCATCTCCTACCCAGGGTGGTCTGTTCTTGTTTCTCCAATTCCCTAATGAAATCCCATCTTACACTTCAAGCCTTCTAGATATTCTGGTATTTTCCTTTTGCTGACAGTCTTCTTACAGGCTAGCTCAGGAGGCAATAGGTTGCTTTCTTGCCACATCTCCTTTGACCTTTCAGACCCTTCTCCAGACTGTGTAGGGAAGACCAGGAGGGGGACAGGAGGCTGAGGTGTAGGGAAACGGTGCTATTTATTAACAAATGAGCCCCCATCCCCAGTTTTTAGTATAAAGAGAACATGGTTCTCAGAAACGTCATTAAAATTTTAGACAAAGCTACAACAGAATGTGGCCTAGAGAGCCCCTTTGCAAAGTCTGATGTTCACAGGTAACAGTCTCTGACTTCAAAGAGTAACAGAATACCTCAGGACTAGACTGGTCACCCCACAGAGATGCCAGAAGTCACAAGGAGCATTTGAAATGCACAACAGTATGAACACTCTTGCTTCCTGAGTTCTCTTGTGTGCTGCCGTGTAGACAGACTCACTGACTGGCTCTTCATAGGTTGGTTGTTTGGTTTTGAGACAGGCTCTTGCTATGTAGCCCAGTTTGTTTTATGTGTATTGGGTGTTTTGCCTGCATGTTTGCTGTGCACCACATGCACACAGTACCCGAGGAGGCCAGTGGAGGGCATCAGAGCATCTGGAATTGGAGTTACAGAGGGTTGTGAGCTACTGTGTGGGTGCTGGGAACTGAACCTGTGTCCTCTGCAAGAGCAGCCAGTGTTCTTAACCACTGAGCCACCTCTCCAGCCCTCATTTTTGAATTCTTGCTCTTCCTGTCTCTTATCTTCTAAATGCTAGGATCACAGGTGTGTGTCACCATGCTTTCTCTTTTTAGGTTTTCTGAGAGCTGAATCATTACTTAGAGTTACCTAAGGGGCACAAGGCTACTGAACACACCAGCATGGTGGTACAATGTGTGGCCTTATCAAAGGATCAGGGCCTGGTAAGTTGACTTTTCAGAGCTTGGATACCCAGTATATGGCACAGAAACAGATTAGGTGAAACTCAGATGTTAATGTTTAATAAAAATACATTATGATACTTTTCTGTTTTATGTACACCCTGAATGTCTGGACATTCTGGACACTACTGTATAGATATGTACAAGTGCAAGGTCAGTGTCTTCATGACTATTTTATATACATGCTCTCTCATGCCACACAGTTCCTGGGTCACAACCCCACTCCCTCTTGGTAATTGGCTCTGAGCTGAGCTCTCTGTCCCTGCCATTCCCTTCTGCTTCAAGCCTGAAGGGAGCTGTTGGCTATAAAGGAGATGCAGGTGAAGCTGGCTATTTCTCCAATACTGGAGCAGAATCAATTGCCATTTGCTTCTTCCTTTTCAAGAATAAACAGTATCTCTAAGGGGAAAAAATGCAAGCAGGTAGATGGGAACCATGGTACATATTATTTCAAGGTGTGGAGCTAACACAGAAGCAATTTCTTTGGCCAAAGAAATTTGGTCCTTTGAGCAAAGCAGGGGAAATTTCCTTGTAGGACAAATCCCAGTGGTACTTCTCTCTCTCTCTTTTTTTCTGGCCAAGAATCCCTTTGGTGATTATGGAGATGAAGGGTCAGGCCACTGCAGATGCTTATGGGTACTGGGTTTTGGTAGGGATGTGGGGCACTCTTAACTGCACAGGGAATGAGACTGGGATCTTTTCTGGAACTTCCTGTCCTTTAACAATGTTGTGAAAAAGCAGTGTTTTGAGAGGTGAGTCTTACAGCAGTGCTTTGTGCATCAGTGTTTTATGGTTCAGCTTGGAAGTATCTCTCCAGGAGTGTCTTGGCGGGAATGGGGTTATGGCCTTAGAGAAACGCCCCCTCTCTTGGCACTGCATTTAAAGGTGAAATGCTGCGGCTTTTGTTCTTTTGAGTGTTAACTTCTCCAAATTCATAACTTTGAGCATGGTTGCCTAGAGGTTTGTTCTAGTCAGGTAATAACAGAATCACAGGACATGCAGCAGGCGAAAAAAGGTGAGGCTGCTGTAATGCCAGAATACTGAGCACCATAAGTGGGGAGATGCAATGTCCAGGCAGGATCCCGGGGCACAGAGCAGAGGACCATTCACCCCTCTTAAGGATGTCATTTTCTGTTTAGAAGAGGGTCTTGTCCCTTCAATTCTCCCCATGTGCTTTTCGTCCTCATTAGCATCCACTTCCTCCTCACACCACCAGCTGGGTCTGGGAGGAGACTGGGCCAACCCACACTGGGAGAGATGGAACCAGGGCCCTTTTCTGGCTCTGAGCAGATGCTGCCTCAATGCAAGGCATCATCCCTCTTCTCGTGTCTGTGCCATCCAATCTAGTGATGGTCCACAGGCTCAGAGAAAGCGGGCTGCAGGAAGACAGGGCCAAGTGTCCCACACATTCAGTGCTCTTATCAGCTCAAAGAGGCACATGACTTGAGTGAGTACATTTCTGTGGTGTCTTGGCAGAAGGAACCCAGAGGGTTGGCCCAGCATCAGGCGTAGAGTGATACTAGGCTGGGGCTGGTGGTCACTCAGTCCCTATTGCTAGTCCCTATTAAATGTTTCTTGGGATGAGAAGTCTCTGCTGGCTGCAAACTAGACTTTAGAAAAAGAAAAGATTGCAATGGTAGTTACTTAAATCCTAGAGAAGTCTCTGCTGGCTGCAAACTAGACTTTAGAAAAAGAAAAGATTGCAATGGTAGTTACTTAAATCCTACAAGAATGGAGAAACAGAGTCATGTAAAAACTTAGGCTTACTAACTTTCCAGTTGCTAGATCTATTTAAAGTCTAGGCACTTAGTGTGTGTGTGTGTGTGTGTGTGTGTGTGTGTGTGTGTGTGTGCGTGTGTGTGTGTGCGCATGACAGAGTGAAATAAAGAGAAGAATGAATTTAAATTAAATTAATCAAGTTGTTATAGAGAATTATCTATTACATTTGTTTATATTCTAACACAACTGACCTTGACATTTAAAATAGCCCCCTTTGCTGGACCTGGTGGTGCACGCTTTTTATCCCAGCACTTGTGAGGCAGAGGCAGAAAGATCCCTGTGAGTTCAGTCCAGCCTGATCTACATAGTGAGTTCCAGGCCAGCTAGGACTACACAGTGAGACCCTGTCTCCAAAAAACAAAACAAGGCTCCATTGATTATACTTTGATATGACTTCCAAAGAGACACACTGTTAGTTCTCAGCTAGAAAAAAAGCTACTTCCTGGAAGAGAGTAAAAGCACATCTTGTAAAAAGACAACAGGCTTCAAATAAGAACAATCCATCTGAGGAGTGTCAGAAGACCCTGCTGGAGAGCAGCTGGCGAGGTCATCACTTTTGCAGTTGAGACTCCCAAGAGGAGTTTCCACAAGGGACCTCAGCATCACTTTCAGCTCTCACTGGTTCTACGTTGGTCTCCTCCACCCATGAGTAGAGCAGCTTATTCTTGGACTTGTAATTAAATTATTTCCTATGCAAAAGTAAAAGGTTAGATGCTGGACACAGAAGGGATGAGCCATCAAAACAGCTTGTGTGATCATGCACATGAGGTGGATGCTTCAAGGGTTTCCAGTCTTCTGCTCTGCATCTGCTTCCTGCCTGCACCCTCCCCTGTGACAGCTTGGTGTACCACGTGCCCTCTGTGAGGGAGAGTCCCTGGCGCAGTATCAGATGCAAGTTCCAGGCTGTGCAGGGGGCTGCTGCTTCCGGTTTCTTACTGCTCCTGACTTCTCTTTGTACACTATTGGCATCTGTTGAGAAATGTCCACCAGAGCACTGGCCACAGCAAGACCTTGGAAGAACCCATAAGAGGGGACACATGTTATGATGAGCTTACTTTAAAAAAAAAGATAATTTCTAATTTCCTTTTACATTTCCATGGTGAAAGATAAAGGAAGGTATTCACAGTAGTCCTTCCATTTCACCTTTCCTTTTCCATCTGGGTGATGGTGTGAGCTCCATGTTCTTGCAGAGTTCATTTGTACATGCCTAACTACTCACTCTTCTCTCCTCCACAGCACATCACAGAAGCAGTGTGCTCTGCCTCAGGGCAGAAGCAAGGGAATGAGAATGCAGCGACACTCTGAATGTGCACCTCATTCTGTATAACTGGCTCAGCACAACCTACTAAAATTTTATTTATTTATTTGTCTGTGTGTGTTTAAACAATGCTGCACATGTGAACCAGAGGGCAACCTTTAGAAGTTAACTCTTTCCTTCCACCTTGAGAATTCTGGGGATCTAGCTCAGGCTTGGGAAGCCTGGAGGTGAGTACCTTTATGGGCTGAGCCTCCTCACCATTCTGCATGACTTGTCTTATATCTACCATGGGCAGTGCTCAATAGTGTCATGGGCTAAGTTTTAGAATGAGCACGGTTCTGTAACCTTACCATATGGCAGTTTCCTTCTGTGTGAAATGGAACTGGGATAAGAACATCACAAAGGTGATGTAATGTTTCAGAGCACACAGCAGTTATCAGAACCTTTACCATTTATTCTCACAGACACTCCCAGTGACCGGCTTGTCCTTCCTGCATTCATATAATAAACCTCGCATTTGTCAGGGAAATCAGCATTCTAGGTGTGGTGGTTTGAAAGAAAATGCTCCCCAAAGGGAGTAGCACTATTAGGAAGTGTGACCTTGCTGGAGTAGGTGTGGTCTTGTTGGAGGAAGTGTGCCACTGTGGAGGTGGGCTTTGACGGCTCATATATGCTCAATATACCATCCAGTGTCTCAGACCATTTCCGGTTGTCTGAAAGATGTAGGACTCTCAGCTACTTCTCCAGCAAGCACAATGTCTGCCCGCAAGCCACCATGTCCCACCATGATAATAATAAACTGAACCTCTGAACTGAAAGGGAGCCACCCCAATTAAATGTTTTCCTTTTTAAGAGTTGCCATGGTCATGGTGTCTCTCACAGTAATAGAAACCTTACTTAAGACAGCAGAGAAGTTGGAATTCTAACACTGGAGGAAGTGGCCAGCCCATACTCAGCATTTTGCCAAGGCTGCTTTAATGAACAGAGGAGTAAGTTTGTTAATCCACTCTATTGGGTTTGTAAAGGGAGGAGGAGGAGGAGGAGGAAGGGGCTAGTGTCTCACAGTGTCTGATACACAGTGAGAAGCCCACACTAGTGACGACTATCGTTCAAGCAAAGGCATATCCAGAAAAGGGACCATTAAAAAGAAGAGGTAGGTAGTGGTAAAGCACTTGCCTAGGCCCTGGATTTGATCCCCAGAAAAGATTTTAAAAAGGAACGGGCATAGGAGTTTGGCATAATGACACGTGTCTACAATCCCCAGCACTGGAGAGATTGAGGCAAGAGGATTAAGTCTGGGGCTAACTTGTACTACCTCATAAAGGAAAACTATGGGAGGATTGGCCTGGATAGCCCTCCCCTGATGAGGTGGGCCTCAAGAACTGAATGGGGCTTTGAGAAGAGTTTCAGAGGGTGGGAGCATTATGTAAAGGATGAGACAGGAAAGGCTACAGACCTGTTACGTCTCTATGCTCATCAGAGACCTAGCCTTTATGAAGCACCTGTCAGTGTTTGCTGAGCTGGGTAGTAGCAGGAGACACTGCCCAGATCGTCAGATCATAGAGTGACTTTGTCCTTAGTAAGGCTAACTTAGGGGCTCAGGGTCTAGGGATGCCAAGGGAAGATGAAGACTAAGTCCTGACCTCACCATACCCCAGGCTTTCATTCTGAGGGCACCATAGAGTCCTAGTCTGCCAGGTAACTGGAGGCCCTTCTGGACGATTGATGAAGGGGGCACAAAGTTCAGGGATGGACAAGGATAAAAGAATACTTCTCTACTAAACTGTCCTGAGCCCCTACCACCACTGCAACTGAACTGATCTAAAATGTTCACATTGTTTGAGGCATTCCTAGGCAAAACTTCATAATCAATGATACTCTGAAATTGCATTCCATACTGCCTTTGCCTTTGTGTTAAAAGTAAGAACTTGGGTCTGGAAAGATGGCTCAGAGGTTAAGAGCACTGATTGTTCTTCCAGAGGTTCTGAGTTCAATTCCCAACAACCACATGATGGCTCATGGCCATCTGTAAAAGAAGATCTGGTGCCCTCTTCTGGCCTGCAGGGACACATGCAAGTAGAATGCTGTATACATAATTAATAAATAAATCTTTTTTAAAAAAAAGTAAGAAGTTTCCTTTTGGGACAGGGTTCCACTGTGTAACCCTGGCTGGCCTGGACCTCACTATGCAGCAATCTTCCTATCTCTGCCTCCAGCTTTAAGACAAGGTTTATATAAATTAATGGCTTACATGTTTGATGGAAAGTATAAAAGACATTGGTAAAATAGGTAGTAAACTGTAAAAATGTAAATGATTGTAATGAAGAAAGAATAAATGATAGATTTAGGTTTGGGCATCAGCAAAAAGGAAGAAAAATCTCAAAGTATAAAATAGTATACAGTAAAAGGAATTTCTCCTTCCTATTCTTGCCCAAATCACCACTGGTACCTGTTTCCTGTAGAGATGCTATTTTAGGGAAAAATCCTGAGGAATAATTGTTTGTAATAAAAATGTCTGTCTAGCTATGGGTGTAGCTTGGTTAGTAGAGTGTTTGCCTGGCATGCGTGAGGCCTTAGTGTTGATCCTCAGTGCCTCATAAACCAGGAGTGGTGGTACATCTCAGCCCTGGGGAGGTGGAGGCAGGAACATCAGAAGTTCAAAGTCATCCTTGGCTACAAGCTGAGCTTAAAAACTGTTCTGGTTTCTCCTATATAATTATTTAAATTAAATTTAAAAAATTAAATTGCTAGAGAGGGCTGGGACTACAATTTTCAAAAATCTTCTTTATGTTGTTATAATACTTCTTTATGCCCCATATTTAATATAGAGAAAAATCTGGGCATGGTGGGTAGTACTCTGGAAATTGAGACAGGAGGATGACTATGAGTTTGAGGGCATCCTGGGCTATGTAAAGAGTTCTAGTTCAGCTTGAGCTGTATAGCAAGACCTTACACAAGATCAGAGCATGGCTAGAAATATTTACTAGGGCAACACGAACTTCAAGGACACGGCTGGATGCCAGGAGCATGGAGATGATTAGTAGCATATAAAGGAGGAGAAAGTCTAAATTTAAGCTAAGAACAAGGGGTTTAAAAAAAAGGCAGGAAGCAATAGAGCCAAGAAATCAGAAATTCTGGGTACAGAAGGAGGTGTGTGTGGCTGAGGAAGCTGTGCACTGTGAGAAGGGTCCTGGACTTCCACCCCAGGACAGAAATGTCAGTGCTCAGAACACAGTTTAGGGACTACGGAATTATCTCACCAAAGCTCTGTGCCAGAGACGGCACTACTGTACAGTACCCCATACCCAGGTTCGTGGCCAGGAAGAAATGTCTGTGGTGTAGCTCTTCACAGACCCGTGTTTGTCACTGCTTTATCTACTCACCTGACTGACCAGGAGGAGGGATTCCGCCCAGTCCTCGAGGGAGCCTCACAAATACAGAGAGGACTGCAGCTTTGTTACCAAAGCAGGGCTCCAGGGCAATGGGCTTGGGAACAGTCTGGAGGAAGAAAACAAAGAAGCACCTTCACCAACCCCACACTTCACAGTCAGGTGCTTATAAGGTCAACAATTTTGGCTATAAGTTGTTTCCACAGCACTTTTCTAAAGAGTCACATGAGTGCCAGGGAAGGGCCCATGTCAACAGGTTCTCTCTAGGTTGCTGGGTTGGCAGTGTGTGTCTGGTGATCTGTCAGATAGTCCTGCACACTTGGCACAAAGACCTTGATGTTAAGGAGACAGTTTTATATTCAAGCTTATCCATGCATCTTTCATCCACTAAAGTCATTGCCTGTTGGGTTTAAGAGCTTGTGAAAGATAGACAGCTCACCAAATGGATTCCTCATCTGCTTATTGGATGCTTTGACTCTGGAAAATTTATTCATTTTCTGTTGCAGACTTTATTTATTTTTTAAAAAGAATTTTACAGGCTTGAGAGATAGCTTTGTTATTACTAATGAATCTCCCACCCTACCCCACCCCCTCTCTCATTATCTAGGGGCTTTATGCATGCTGCATGATCAACCCTTCATAAAATAAAGGAAAATGGAAGTGTGTTTTAGCTACTTTCTCCATCTTCAGACTGTTTTTTTTTAATGTTGCAAAACTGAAAAACTGAAATTCTATACTACTCATTAAACAACAGCTCCTTCATCTCCTCTTCCAAGCTTTTGGCAGTTACTACTTTATTTTGTCTTAATGTATTTGATAAGTCTTGATACTTTGCATATGTGGAATGATACTGCATCTTTCATATAACTCAATTTCTTACGGTTTATCCATGTTGTAAGCATATATTATAGTCCTCTTCTTTTAAAGTATAAATAAGTTCTAGTAGCAAAACATTACACTTTGCTTATCCACTTGCTACTGACAGGTACTTGACTGCGTTTCCTTTCTGGTGATTATGAATGTGCTGTCATGAACACTGACATACAAATAATCCCTGCATTACATTTTGTATTGCTTTTGTTTTCTTTTTTTAAATATTTATTTATTATGTATACAATATTCCGTCTGTGTGTATGTCTGCAGGCCAGAGGAGGGCACTAGACTTCATTACAGATGGTTGTGAGCCACCATGTGGTTGCTGGGAATTGAACTCAGGACCTTTGGAAGAGCAGGCAATGCTCTTAACCGCTGAGCCATCTCTCCAGCCCCTGCTTTTGTTTTCTTGAGACAAAATACTGTTTGGTGATTCTCTCCTGCATCTGCATTCTCTAAGTGCTGGAATTATAGGCATGCACCACCATGCCCAGTCTACCGTTTTCTTTCTTTTTTTTTTTTTTTTAAATATTTATTTATTTATTATGTATACAATATTCCGTCTGTGTGTATGTCTGCAGGCCAGAGGAGGGCACCAGACCTCATTACAGATGGTTGTGAGCCACCATGTGGTTGTCTACTGTTTTCTAGTGGCTGCATCATTCTTTTTTTTGTTTTGTTTTTTTTGTTTTTCGAGACAGGGTTTCTCTGTGGCTTTGGAGCCTGTCCTGGAACTAGCTCTTGTAGACCAGGCTGGTCTCGAACTCACAGAGATCCACCTGCCTCTGCCTCCCGAGTGCTGGGATTAAAGGCGTGCGCCACCACCGCCTGGCTGTGGCTGCATCATTCTGTAGTCTACCAACAATGCACAATGTTCCAGCTTCTAAGCATGATGTATGGTGTGTGTGTGTGTGTGTACATATGCGTTTACAAGTTCATGTGCAGGTATGCATGCACAGGGAGGTCTTCCTCAGTTCTTCGCTTTACTTACTGAGGAAGATATCTCGCTGAACCTGAAGTTCGCCAATTTCAGCTAGTCTAACCAGCCAGTCTGCCCTGGGAATCCTATCTCTGCCTCCTGAGTACTGTCACCATATCTGCCTGGTTTTTACTTGAGTTCTGGGGCTCTGAACTCCATTCCTCATATTTATCCACTGAGCCATTTCTTCAGCCCTATAAGTGTTTTTTTTTGTTTTTTTTTTTTTAAAATCTTGGATTTGCTGGGTGTAGAAGCACACACCTTTAATTCCCACACTCAGAATGCAGATGGGTCTCTGAATTCAAGGCCAGCATAGCCTACATAGTAAGTTCTAGGATAGCCAGAGCTACATAGTGAGACCCTGTCTTGAAAAACAATCAAACAAACAAAAACCCCAAACCAAACAACAACAACAACAAAACCAAACCCAAAGTCTGGGGGGGGAGGGGAGTAATTAATAGTAAATTGAGCTGTCCCCACCACCCCTTTAAGACAGGCTCTCTCTCACTCTGTAAGCCATGGCTGTTCTGAAACTCAATATACAGACCAGGCTGGCCTGGAATTCACAGAGATTTGCCTGCCTCTGTCTCCTAAGTGTTGGGATTAAATATGCATGCCACCACACCTAGCCCAGTTTAGATATTTTCATATAAAAACTTTTAACTATTTGGCACAAAACACTGAGAGAATAACAACCATGATTTACACATTAAACTCTCCTGACCATGACTGATTGATGACATGAACTAGCAACTGGGAAATGAGAGCAAGAGTGCCTCACAACCTTGGTGCTACAGCTGAGCGGTAGAGAGAGAAGGAAACCAGGACATAATGCATCAGAACACTTGCTTCCTCTGGTTCATCAGACTCAGACCTGAGTTTTGGAAAGCTGTTATATGAACTTTTGAACCACTTCTCACCTTTATACTTCCCCCAATAAGATCAGGAGGCTCTTCATCTGTTTCCAAGGCAACATTTACAGAAGCAAAGGGGCGGCTGGCCATTTGTTGCATCTCCCGAAGAAGTTGCTAATGAATAATATAGTATGTATTAATATGCTGAGTACTGAGATTTTATTAGTGAATACTAGATATTAAAGATGCTGCATTCTCCCCAGTTCAAACTGATCAGATGTAAATTATTGTTTCTGTGGCAGCTACAGAAAACTGAATATGACTAGGCACTAGACTGTACAAGGTATTAAATTCTGTTAGACGGAGCAACACTATTGTATTTTATAAAAAGTCTTTACCAGTAAGAGACATAAGCTAAAAATTGTGGTGGATATAATGCTATGGTATCTGCTGGTTGAATATATAAAAGGACAGAAACTTACCTCTTTGTATTTTTGTTACTAAAGTCAGTCTACCCTGCTTTATGTCAAAACCTGAACCAGCATTCCCAGAGCAATGACAATAAAGAAAGATGTGCCACCTACATGGCCGACAGGACACGAGACTACTCTCCGTTAAGAGAGATATAAAATGAAAACACAAATAAATGTGGAATCACAGAATAGAACAAGCAGGGCTCTGGATTTAGGGAGGGGTGGATATGTTAGAACAGCATATGCCTCAAATATGGAATGTGGGCATCCCTATATCATCAATAATATGAGAGATCTTCTGAGGTAATGCCATAGAAGACAAACGGACCTTGCTGTAAACCACCTTCTAGGAGGCAGGGTTTTGAGGCTTCATAAGTCACTGTTCTGTTCTAGAAGGGAATTTTTATGTTAAAACACGGAAATAGATTCTTATTTGTAATATCATAATGGCTGCTCCTGTGAAGGGGATCAGCCATACCTTATATCCTAATACCTTCACTAATCTGCCGACACCTCCCTTATAACGTCCATCCCAGCCTCCTAGTGTTAGAAAAAGGCCCAACTGATGACCTAATCGATCTCAGTACATCTCTTTACTGAACCTGGAAAGAATCTCCATTTACTCAGCAAATGTACAGCAAAGCTGTCTGGATTCTGTAATACTCTAGGTGCAGGGTCAGAGGAAGACAGTTGCTACCCTACTACAACTCCCATTCTAAAACATTGCCAAGAGTCCAGGAGGTAAGGTGAGTGAAAGAACTTCCATCAGGGCCTGGGATGCAGCAAGAATGCAAAACAGCATCCTAACTGGGATCAAGTCATGACTGACTTGCATATTTAGAATGGTCAGGTTCAGAGCTATAGTGAAACTCCAAACAAAGGGTAAACAATTAGCATATTATCCGACTGAATACAACCTAAGGATATTAAAAAAAAACTTTCTTGAAAGGGTGTTTATCTTCTATTCTCTCTTATGATGTTGCAAATATTTCTAGTTAATTGTTACTTTCTGTATTATCCGCTTATTTAGTTTCATATACTTAAGTGTTATTTTATATACAGACAAATCTCTACTGTATTGTCTCAGTAACTTATATGAAAATAATTTTGTTTTCCCTCCAACAATAACAAGCTGCTTTCTTGCTCTTACTTTTAGTGTACAGTCTCATGTGGGTTGCCTGGCTCATTCAGTCAGCAGAACATGAAATTCTTAAGGGTAAAGTCTAGAACATGTGGAACACAGCCAAGTGTTTGTGGAAACTGTGTTTAGGAACATGGGCTGGGAAGGCAGAGACCTCTTAGTAGCTACGAGGTATGGGCAAGTTACTTGACCTCCCTGAGCCTCATGGAGGGTTGAGATGAAAATTAGAGTAGCTAGTCTAAGTAAAACTACCTAAAACAATGCCTGGGATTTAGAGGTGCTCGGCTATCTAGATAATGTGTCGGCTGGCACCAACTCTAGTACTTCATCATAACCAATGATACTATACTATAGCTATAGTTTGGTTCCTGGATCCTCCTCCTGCCCCCAAGTTAAAAGCTTTGTCCCTACCTTTGTGCTATTAGAGGGTGCTGAGACCAGAACCAAGGGCCTCAGGTTCATACTAGGCAAGGGCTCCATCACTGAGGCAAACCCGTCCCTTCACTCAAATTCTTATGAACGGCTCTTAGAAGATTGCTAAATCAGTACGTAGTTGTGGCTGTGGCAGAATTAATGATATTTATGGAACAATAATTGAAATATACTGATATAGCATACAGTAGAATCATACAATGCAGACAAAGCAGCATGCTGTTCATATGAATATTAGTTATCACTGAACAGGGAAAAGTGATGCCTGGAAAGAAGGAGAGGAAATGAGTTTTCAAGGGGATTTATTATTTTTATCTACATGGGCTTACCTCTCTCCGCCTGGACGCCCAACAGCTCTGTTTGATCTTCCAGACCACTGCAGCCACCAGAAGCAGAGAGAGGAAACAGCTGCAGGAAAGAGCACACAGTGAGTCAGCGCCACGCTGCCACGCCTGGCTCCCACAGTGAGCAATCCTCAACATCCCAGCTCCTAAGCTCCTGATGCTGTATGTGACAGACTGGCTCACAGGAAGTGATGTGAGAAAACCCTGGCTAGCTGAGCCAAGCTTCCAATCCCGACTTCTGGAAGGTGTTACCAAGCCCTGACTTCTCACTAAGCCTCCCGGGTCAACAATGGTTTACCCCAAGTAAGAAAATAAGAAAAGCAATTTTGTTAGAATGTTATGCATGATAACATAATAATTTAATTTAAGCAAGAAATTTAATCAATGTGGTAAACTTCATTGGTAAACTCAAACAAGAATGAGAAAAATAAACTTCAATTAATAATCAACTTTTCTTAAGAGATAGGCCAAAGAAATTTGTGTACAATGAATAATATATTTTTTGCAATTATACATACATATGTGGTGGTAAACACTAATTGTCAACTTGACAGGATCTAGAATCACATAGGAGACAAACCTCTGGTATGTCTATGAGAGAGTTTCTATACTGAGCTAACCGAGTATCAATAATCCACCCTAAATGTGGGCAGAACCATTCTATGGGCTAGAGTTCCAGACTGACTAAAAAGAAGAAAGTGAGCTGAATAGCAACATTCATCTTTCTTGCTTGCTGACTGAGGATGCAGTGTGATAGCCACCCCATGAGCCTGTGGTCATGACTCCCGGGCTATGAGGGGCTGGATCCCCTAG
The DNA here is from genome assembly GCA_028555095.1 of Dicrostonyx torquatus. Lineage (NCBI taxonomy): Eukaryota > Metazoa > Chordata > Mammalia > Rodentia > Cricetidae > Dicrostonyx > Dicrostonyx torquatus. Next base: position 2,544,969 of record JAQHUG010000170.1, on the reverse strand, counting down.
ACTACTCTGAGCCCAAACAAACACTTTCTACCTTAAGCAGCTTCCTATCCAGGACTTGGTTGCACTACTAAAAAGAAAGTAATAATAATTCTGTCCGAGTGTGGGTATGTGTGTACTAATTATTTTTCTTTTCAAAGATTATGTCTTGCTATATAGCCCAGCTAGCTTGAAATTTGTGATCTCTTATCTCAGATTCTTGAATGCTAGGATGTGTCACCATGCCCAGCAATATACGCATTTACCAATAAAATAAGCTTAAAATGATCAAATTTAAGCTAACAACTTTCTTAATACTAGGAGGAAAAACTTCTAGCTGTCTAATGATTGTAAAGAGTTTCAGCTTTCTTTCCTCTGCAAACCATGTACTGAATGGGTAAAGCTACTATGATTCCAGAAGCAATGTTTGGTCCCTAGTTGGTACAACTGTTTGGGAAAGATTAGGAGGTGTGGCCTTGTTGTGGTGTAGGAGGGTCCTTCTGTATTTGGGTTGCTTTCATTGGTTGAATAAAGAAACTGCCTTGGCCTTTTGATAGGGCAGCCCTTAGATGGGCAAAGTTGACAGAACAGAGTTCTGGGAAGAAAGGAAGTGTGGGAGACGCCATGCTTCTCTGGCCCGAGATGGACGTGAATTAGAATCTTCCCATACAGACTATTTGAAATGGGTTAAAATAATATGTAAGAGTTAGCCAATAATAGGCTACAACTAATGGGCCAGGCAATAATTTAATTAATACAATTTCCATGTGGTTATTTCAGGTATAAGCTAGCTGCAGCGAGACACAGCCACCCCTCATTATTACATTGTTGAAGGAGGTGTGTTTTTAAGGGTGGGCTTTGAGGTTTAAAAAGCCCATGTTGTTCCCAGTTAGCTCTCTCTCTGCATTATGCTTGTGTATCAGAGTTAAGTTCTAGCTACTGCTCAATGCTATGCCTGCCTGTCTGCCTTTGCTATGCTCTCTGCCATGATGGTCATGGATTCTAACCTTCTGGAACTGTGATCTCCCAATTAAACTTTTACAAGTTGCCTTATCATAGTGCTTTGTCATGGCAATAGAAAGGTAACTCAGACAATGACAATTACACAGCAGGCCTTAGAGACTAGTACATTTAAGGACAGGAGGCTAGAGCATTCTAGAATGGTGTGCCCCAAAAGAGACTAAAGGCAAGAGACAACCATCATGAAAGATCTTTGTTTTGTCAGATTACAGTTATAATTCTGGAGTAGACTCATAAGGGGAAAACAATAGTAAATAAAAGCATTACATTTAGGATAAGCAAAAGGTGACCTTTTTCATCTAAAAAACTAGCAAGTAGAATTATGTCAATTCATGATTTTATGGTTGGTCAAAGCATTGTGATTATAACTATTAAATGAATGGAAGGGAATTTTGTGTGTACCTGTTATATATGTGTGTGTGTGTGTGTGTGTGTGTGTGTGTGTGTGTGTGAGAGAGAGAGAGAGAGAGAGAGAGAGAGAGAGAGAGAGAGAGAGAGAGAGGGAGTAAGGTAGTGTAGAGAACACCAAAAAATAACTGAGTTGGCTGGTGGCACACACCTTAATCCCAGTACTTGGGAGACAGAGGCAGAAGGAACTCTGTGATTTCAAGGCCAGCCTCTTCTACATAGTTTCAGGAAATCAGAAATACGATAGAGAGACCCTCAAAAAAAAAAAAAAGTAACCGAGTTAAAAAATCAAGATTTAGTGTTAAATGTAAAAACGTAAATCACTAAAGCAATTTCTGTTTTGGGGGAGGATATAGGAAAGTGAGGTCAGCTCTTGCTGCTTCTCTTATGAGCAATCTTTATGAGCACTGCAATAACTTATTATTCTCAGAAAAATAAACTATTATCAAGAAAACTATAAAAACACAGGGGTTTAGAAATAAGATTTACCTTACTTTCACTATGGATGCTCACCAGAATCACCTCTCAAATAAGATGGAACACATATGTAGCTCACACAGCAGTGACTATTGCTAAAACTATTTTAGTCCAAGCTTTTCCTCATATAGAAAGCCAAATTACACACACACACACACACACACACACACACACACACACACACACCTCCCTTCCATTCATTTAATAGTTATATCGTAATGTTTAAACAGGTCAGATTAAATTTACATTATTGTGAGTACATGCAGCTTTGCAGGAACACATATGAACTAAGCTGGAATTGAGGGGCTGTTTCAAAGGAATAAGTATAGTCGGTATGAGAGGAATTACCTGAAGAAAGTCACGAAGAACTGTACCAGGTCCATGAAATTGCTGTGCTGAGAGAAGGCAATCTGTGGCAGAAAACAGCAGTGGTTACATGGGCTACAAAACGGCTCCACTGACTCAGCTTCTGCTGGGTTTTGTTTGTTTGTTTGTTTGTTTTGCTTTTAACAAAATGATCTCAGCTACAGGCTACAACCTGAAACCAATAGGTTATAATTTCTAACTTAGTAACTTTACTATACTAAATATACTAAATGAACAGGTTTTAGTACCAAGAATACAAAAAAAATTCCTAATGTATTTCAATGCTAAGAACCAGAAGAGGCAACATTATTTTATGTAGAAGAAAAACACTGCAAATTAAACTTTGGCATAATGCTTTTTATAGCACTGTTGTATTGGGGGTAGGTATCATCTATCGTGTATCTTAGAATTGATTCAATATGGAAACTATAACCTTATTATCACACACTAACACCTATTACTGATGTCACCAGGTTCACGGGACCAGGGCTTTATTGGGAAGATAATGGTACAGCTGAGATCCTTTATCCAAAATGTTTGGGACTGCCAGGAAGTGATGGCACACACTTTTAATTCCAGCACCCAAGAGACCCTATCTCAAATAAAATAAAATGAATGCTTGGGACTAATAAGTTTCAGATTTCAGGGTTCTTTCGGGACATTTGGCTAGACTTTTCCAGTAACTGAACATTCCTATCCTGAAATTTTAAGATCCATATAATTTAATTTCATCAGAGACAGGATCTCAAAAGCTTGGAGTGCCCTTGAGCTCACAATTCGACCTCAAGCCTCCCAATGCTAAAATTATAGGCTTGCATCACTATCACCTGCCTGACAAATCTGAAACTTTTTAAGCATTAGTTTTAGATTTCAGACTACATGTGTTCAGTGTATGTTAAAATGAAACAATTACTAAGAAGATGATAACTTCACTAAAGATGGTAAGCAGGATAACAATTGGGAAGTTGAATCATCAAGATGGTTAGTTCAGCAGGTAAAATCGAACTGTGGTGGAGAACTGTGATCCAGTGGCCTTTGTCCCTCCAACACACACATCAGAAACACACATAAATATAAAATAGTAACAAATTAAATAAAAATTTAAAAAAGATAAAGTCAATTGTTGTGGGATATTTGTTTAACTAGGCAAAGATGTATTACTTTTGTCTATGCTGCATTTGTTTAATTATGTAAAGATATATTGTTGTTTTATCTTGCCTGCCTAAGACACCTGACTGGTATAATAAAAAGGTGAATGGCCAATAATAGCGAGGCAGTATAGAAATAGGAGGGGCTGGTGGGCAGAGAGAATAAGTAGGAGAGAGAAAAGACAAGAGAACAAGAAGAGAGAATGAGGGAGAAAGAGAGGCAGCTGCAAGCTAGCCAGACATGGAGGAAGACATACAGAATAAAAAAAAAGGTAAAAAGCCTGTGGCAAAATCTAGATGGAGAGAAATGGGTTAAATAAGTTATAAGAGCTAGTAGGACAAGCATACCATAAGGTTAAACATTTGTAATTAATAATAAGTCCCTGTGTCATGATTTGGGAGCTTGTTTGAGGCCCAAAAGAAAGCCTGCTACATTTAGTACCCAAAATGGGGCCCCAATTTCCACATACGGCCTGAAAAATCTGAAAAACAAAACAAACAATAACAACAAAAAATGGATACACCTCCTTAAGAGGCTCTGCCATACAGTGAGCACTTGAGCACCTGGTATGTTAAGTAAAAACAATAAGCTAAGTAAAAATGCCTGACACAGTGTGGGTACTACTACCTTCCTACAGCTGGGGTGGTTGAATACAGCTCCCAGTTTGACGCAGCTGCCAGTTGTACACAACTCTCAACCAAGTCTGTAGTGAATAAAGCTTGGCTCTCATAGCCTGAGCAGGACAGGGCCAGCATCCAACACAAAGCCACTTAGCAGTTTAAGGTTTGGCTCACAAGTTAAAAAAGGTTAGACACATATAGTAAAGACAGGTCCAGATGGAAAAAAACTCTAAAGAGGTCGCACTATGTTAAAAAATGTGCATAGGTTTAAGAAAGAAAAGAAAATAGGTACAGACAGTCATAGAAAAAGTAAATAGTTTAAAAATAAAGTCTTTAAAGAGAAGTAAAGTAATATAAAGGAAAAAGAATCCATGAAAAGATGGGAAATACACAGGGAGTCTGGATCCTGTATGGTGTTGTGTTAACTCTGCATTTTTTTGAATGTTGATGAATGAATGGCAGCTGCCGAGAGACATGACATTATAAAAGAGTTTGCTGAATTAAACCAGCCTAGATACTTTAGGATTGTCTTAACTTTAAAATGGAATTCAAAATATATTGTATTGGGGAAGAGGTTATGTTTTTGTTTTCACAGGAAACAAAAAGCTGTAGATTCCTTCAGGGTTGATAGTGATCAGATTTGATCAGGGGAGACCTCCTGGAAACCCTGGCTACAGACATAAAGAGATAAACCAGAAAAACTACATGACAGGTGATGTATATACTGACCCCTCTGCATGGGGACAGTTATGAGACTGACAACAATGTTACAACTAGTTTTCTCAGGACTTGACCATTATTTAACTGGGATTGGATTATCATCTGTTAAGAATTTTCCTATGAAACAAAAGAACTTTTTTTCCCTTTTATAATGCTAAACATTTTATTGTTATTATGTTTAATTATGGATGTGTATATGGAGGGGTAGTATGTGCATGTGAGATGAGCCCAGATAAACCCTGGGACTGGAATTACAAGCAGTTGTGAGCTGCCTGACATCGATGCCCCTCTTTTATTTTTCAAACCCCAAATTCCATATGGATCTCTGTGTTGTGACCACAGCCCTGCACTGATTTCCAGTGACCACCACCTGATCTTACATGACACCTGCCTTAATCCTGGTTTCTGTTGGAACTAAAACCATACGACTAAGCTCAGGTCAACTGCCAAACCAGCTGATGCCAATGAACATCTACCAAACATGTTAATGTCTATTTACTTTTAGCCCCTCCTACTGCTTTGAACTACTTTCCAGAATTTCCACACCATTTTCTTTATCACATTTAAGTTATTACTAACTTAAAATTTTTGGTGGTTTAAACAGAATGACCCCGGAGGCTTATAGGTTTGAATACTTGGTTCCCAGTTGGTGAAACTGTTTGGGAAGGAAGAGTGGGGCTGGAGGTAAGCCTTGAGCTTTGAAAAGCCCATGCTATTCCCAGTTAGTTCTCTCTGCCTCCTACTTATGGATAATTGCTGTGTGATATTTTGATCACATTCTAATGCTCCTGATACTGACAATAAAATCTGCTTTGAATCTGAGGGTGGGGCAAGCTACTAGCTGAGCAAAATTAACCATAGAGGTATGGGAGGACTAAGGACAGAAAAAAAAGAAGTAGCAGGGTAGGGCTTAGAGATGGTCTTGACCTCTTCTGGATGGAGGAATGACGGGGGGGGGGG
>JAQHUG010000170.1:2495588-2519243 GCA_028555095.1 Dicrostonyx torquatus | reverse complement strand
CACACACACACACACACACACACATTTCTATGTGTAGCCCTGAGTAATTCACTTTATAGACTAGGCTGGTCTTGAACTCACTGATTTGACTGCCTCTACCTCCCAAGTGCTGGGATTAAAAGTGTTTGTGTGCCACCACTACCTGGTGCTTGTAAATAATTTTATGTATTTTCAGTATGTAGCTTGCCTTTTTACCCTTTTCTTTAAAGATAAAATCTATGTAGTCCTGGACTTGCCTGAACAGGGTGGCCTTGAATTCAAGAGACTCACCTGCAATACACATAGGCAAAACACTCAAACACATAAAATAAATAAATCCTAAAGAAGACAAAAATGGCACTGATATGGCCCAATTTATCAATTTTTCTTTTCATGAATTATATTTTTAATATCAAGTCTAAAAACCTTTGTTGAACCTTTGGAGACAGATTCTTCTACTTTTTTTCTAAAATTTTATATTTTTAATTTAAAAAATTTTCACGTGTATGGGTGTTTTAACCCATGTGTGCCCATTGTCTGAGGAGTCCAGAAGAGAGCATCAGCTCTCCTGGAACTGGAGCTACAGCTGATTGTGAGCTGCCACGTGGGTGCTGGGAATCAAGCCCAGGTCCTCTGCAAGAGCAGTCACTGCTCTTCACAGCTGAGCTGTTTCTACAGTCCCTAGTTTTATATCTTACATTTAGATATACAAATTCACTGAGGTGAATTTTGTATGCCATGTGAAGCTCAGACTGAAGTTTATTTACCTATGGCTGGCCTTGTTAGAAAGGCCACACTTCTTTTACTGAATTGCCTTTGCATACTTGTTAAAACTCAGCTGACATCTTTATATGCTTCGATTTCTGGGTTCTAAAGCTACACTCCTAGCCTTTTCACTATTTAGGCTTCAGCTGAACACCTGGGCCCCACACTGAGATAGCAAGCCTTAACACTGGGCACAGTGCTTCCTTCCATTCTATGCTTTTCCAAAACCGTTACATCTGTTCTGTAATACTTGTCTCTTATAAATTCCATAACACCTTTATGTGTATGTGTGTGTGAAATTAATTTACATGGTGGTAGATACAAATAATAGTGTTCATAGCAGTATTATTTGTAATAGTCAGAACCTGGAAACAACCTAGATGCCTCTCAACTGAAGAATGGATAAAAAAAGTGTGGTACACTTATACAATGGAGTACTACTCAATGGTTAAAAAAACCCAATGACATCTTGAAATTTACAGGCAAATGGATGGAACTAGAAAAAGTCATCCTGAGTGAGGTAACCCAAAACCAGAAGGACAAACTTGATGCACTCATTCATAAGTAGATATTAGACATAAAGCAAAGGATAACCAGTCAGTCTATAGACCACAACCCCAGAAAAGATAGGTAACAAGGAGAACCCTAAGAGAGACATACATGGATCCCTGGGATGGGGAAATAGACAAGATCTTCTGAGAAAATTAGGAGCGGGGGGGGGATAGAAGGGGAGGGAGAGGGGGAAGAACATAAGGGAATGGGATGTCGAGATGGGGGAAGAACAGAGAAGGAGAGCAAGGAAAGAGATATCTTGATTGAGGGAACCATTATGGGGCTTGCAAGAAACCTAGCATTAGGAAAATTATCAGGGATCCACAAGGATGACCCCAGCTAAGACCTTAAGCAATATTGGAGAGGGTTCCTGAGCTGGCCTTCCCCTGTAATCAGACTGATGACTACCTTAATTATAACCATAGAACCTTCATTCAGCAACTGATGGAAGCAGATGCACAGATCCACAGCTAAGCACTGGGCTGAGCTCCCAGAGTCCAGTCAAAGAGAGGGAGGAGCAATAATATGAGCAAAGGGGTCAAGACCATGATGGGGAAAACCACAGAAACAGCTGACCTGAGCTAGAGCAAGCTTACCAACTCTCGTCTGATATCAGGGAAACCTGAATAGGACCAAACTAGGCCCTTTGAATGTAAATGACAGATGTGTGGCTGGGCCAGTCTGTGGGGCACTGGCAGTGGGACCAGGATTGTTCCTTAGTGCTTGAACTGGCTTTTTGGAGCCCATTCTCTTTTTCAGTCTACATATAAGGCGGAGGGCCTTGGTCCCGCCTCAAATTGATATGTCAGACTTTGTTGACTCCCCATGGGAAGCCTTACCCTCTCTGAGGAGTGGACAGGGTGAGGTGAGGGAAAGGTGGCAGGGGGAGCAGGAGGGAGGGAGGGAGTGGGAACTGAAATTGGTAAGTAAAATGAGAAAAGATTGTTTTAAAATAAAAAAGATACATATAATATAAAATTTACCATTTTAACCTTTTTTGATTGTTTTTGGGTTATCTTCCTGTGTTTCCAGAGAAGTCTTGAACTCCTAAACTAAGAGATTCTTATGCCTCAGCCTCCCAAGGAGGTAGGACTACAGGTGAGAGTCACTGTGCTTGGTTCCCCTCTAATCACCAAAATTTTTTTTTCATTTCCCTGCTATGGGATCAAAAAGATTTTAAATATTTATTTTATTTGGTACGTATGGGTGTTTTGTCTGCATTTAGGTATGAACACCATGTGCAAAGGTCGGAGGAAGTTGTTGGATCGCCTGGAATTGGAGTTACAGATGGCTCTGAGCTACCATGTTGGCATCAGGAACTAAACCCAGGCCTTCTGTAAGAGCAACAAGTGCTTTTAATTGCTGAGCCATCTCTCTAGCTTCCATTTAATTTACCTTTAAAGCACACAATTCAGCAAAACTAATTATATTGACAATTGCGTAATACAAATATCAACATTTCCAAATCTTTCAAAATCACACAAAAACTTTCTAATAATCTGGAGGGAGTAACTCTGTGTTCTGCTCCCCGAGTCACTATTAATCTTTATTTCCCGACTCTATGAACCTACATATTCTAGATATTTCATGTAAGTGGGATAAAAAATAGTATTTATCCTTTTGTGACTTTATTATTATCCTGCCGTCAGTGCTTCCAGGAGGCAGCTCTCTCTTTCTGCTATGTTTTGTGGCTACACTGGGTACCTAAGGCTAATTGCCCCTATGGACCTCCAGCCAGTCTTCCTGTCTCTGCATCTCATCTTGCTGCAGACTGCTGGAGTCAAAGACACCACCACTGCACTCATATCTTGTTTTTCACAGGTTCTGGGAACTCAACTTGGGTCATCAAGCTTAAGAGCAAAGTATTTTTTTATTTGCCAAACCCTCCCCAGCCCATGTCAGAGCATGTGTAAACTGTCACCCATGTATCAGCTTCACTCCTAGTTCCTTCATTTCTTTTAAATACTACATCACATTTTACTACACATATATGCCACATTTTATTTATCTGCTCATTTGCTTACTGGCGCTTATTTGTACCTTTGTACTATTGGAATGATGTTGCTGTGGACCTTGGTTTACAAAAATGGTTTATACAAGAACACATGCTGCAATAATTAGGTATAAAGAAAGAGTGGACAAGTTTATATCAATACATTTAAGACAAGTAAACTATTATCTAGAAAAAAATACCAAAATGACTCATTTAAAAGAAAAAAAATAGAAAATATCTTAAAAATTTAATTCAGTATATTAAAAAAAAGTTTCCACAAATAAAACACTAGAATCAAATGACTTAGTAAGTATAGATAGATATACATATAATTCTAACCTCTTCAAAAGATGAAAGGAGATGGATGTGGACGCACGCCTTTAATCACAGACGAAGAAGCAGGTAGATTTCTGTGAGTTGAGGTCAGCCTGGTCTACATAGTATGTTCTAGGACAGCCAGGGCTATACAGTAAGACTTTGTCTCAATAATACAACAATGCAATACAACATAACATAGATGGGAAAAAAATCCTCCTCAAATTCTTCTTACTAAAAGTTAGTTCAGGTCAGTGAAGGTACTTGCTGCCAAGCCTGATTTTGCTACAAAGCCTAAGTTTGATCCCCTATGACCTTGTAATGGAAAGAGAGAACTGAGTCCTTAACTCTCTCTCTCTCTCTCTCTCTCTCTCTCTCTCTCTCTCTCTCTCTCTCTCTCTCTCTCCACGCATACACACATACACACACACACACACACACACACACACACTAAAATGTAATAAAAATTGAAAAGATTAATTTAGTTTAGCCTTCACATCAAAACCATAACAAGGACAGGGAAGGAAAATTATTGGACATTCTCTTAGATGCAAACCAAGCAGATACTAGTGAACTTAATCTAACAATGTATAAACTAAGGAAAACAGTACATCATCCCCAAGTTGAATTTATACCAGGAATACAACAGGCCTGGCTTGTACAATAGGGAGAACAGTCTTCATACTCACTGAGGAGAGAAGCTGCAGGATGTTGGGGCTAAGCTAATATGAATGACTATGCACTGAACACAGGAAGTTTGTAAATATCCAGGGAGAGATAACAAGGCAGCAACAAGGAATACTGGCGTGACATCTCCATGGGAGCCAGGCTGGAGGCAGCACTAAGAAGCACCACTAGGGCTGGAGAGATGGCTCAGAGGTTAAGAGCACTGGCTGCTCTTCCAGAGGTCCTGAATTCAATTCCCAGCACTCACATGGTGGCTCACAGCCATCTGTAATGATATTTGGTGTCCTCTTCTGGCGTGCAGGCATATATGTAGACAGATTACTGTATACATAATAAATAAATAAATCTTTAAAAAAAATCACCAGCAAACACCAGTATGATTAAGTCACCCAGGAACCTCTGTGGAATGAAGCAAGAAGACAACCAAGGCCAGATTTGTAGGCTACCCTAGTGTTTAATGAAGTCAATTCTCTGAATGAATGACCAGAAAATAAAAGAAAGAAGAAACACAAAATAGTGACTCAAGTGGGTAGTATGTGACAGGTGTGGGAAGGAAAAAAGCTATACTGTGGGCTGGTGTCAACAGACAAAAAGAAATGCAAAACACATATACAGAGGCAAGAGATCACTGGTTGTGCCTTCCTCAATCGCCTCTAACTTATATTTTGAGACAGGGTCTCTTACTGAATCTAGAGCTCACAGACTCAGCTTGGACTGTCTAGCCAATAAGCCATATAGATCTTCCTGTCTCCTGCTTCCCAGTTCTGGGGTGACAGGCACACTTTTCTTTTTTTTCTTTTTCCCCTGAGACAGGGTTTCTCCGTAGTTTTGGGGCCTGTCCTGGAACTAGCTCTTGTAGACCAGGCTGGCCTCAAACTCTCAGAGATCCACCTGCCTCTAGCTCCCAAGAGCTGGTATTAAAGGTGTGTGTTACCACCGCCCGGCACGCATGTGCTACTTTTTACGTGAGTGCCAAGGATGCAAATCTAGGTCACCATGCTTGTGCAACAAGCCCGGCACTCAATGAGCATCTCTCCCACGCCTAGAACAACATCCACGTGCTACTCAGTCTTATGCCAAGAATCCTCAAAGGCAAGGCATCATGGTACCATTCAGCTGCCACTGACTCCAAAAGAGTGAATTTAGTCTTCACTAAATTCATACAGTGAACTTCAAAAGCAGTTCTTACCTGAATTTTGATGGGCCAGGTGAAATTACTGACATAAACAAAGAAAGTAATGTTTGGATGGTTGCGAAAATCAAATTTCTCATTAGAGAAGCTATCTTTGTATTCCTTGATGTTGGTTTTTGAAACAACGGGCATCTCTTCTCCAGTCTGGGTTCCAGCTAAAAGGAAGCAAAGAATGAAAATAAAGACTCTTTTCTGGAAGGGGTGGGGCATGACAGTAGACAGAGTATTCCCTCATTAGTAATGAGGGTAATAGTTTACTGACTACTTACCATGGCAAAGGAATAGCCTTTTGAGCTCAGTCTCTACTCCACACAACACATTCTATCCCTCATCTATAGACTAGAAAAACTGAAGTTTGAAGAAATCATTAACTGGCCTCAGGGTTGACAGCCTACAGGGAATGGGTCTGGGATTTGAACCTAAGAAAACTGACATGTAAACTTGTATCCAAACCGTCCACACTGAAAATGGCACATGTGGCCATGAAATTATCACCAGAGTCCTTCCTATAAGAGGCACTGGTGGGAAAGGAGAGATGGCCTAAGAGTTAAGAGCATCAACAGCTCTTCCAGATTAGAATCCCAGTACCCACACAGCAGCTCACAGTCACCTGTAATTTCAGTTCTAGGGCACCCAACACCATTTTCTGAGCTCCATGGGCACCAGACACAGTGATGCACAGAATACATATAAGCAAAACATTCATACACATAAAACAGGCACCAACATTCACTCTGTACTTAACACTTTATGTCCTTTGTATTTCTTCTTCACACTGTGACAGGTGACAATGCTTCAGGCCTCTGTACCAGGGACACTTATTCATCTATCACTAAGCAGAAATGTCCTCAAGTAGTCACTCAGTCCTTCTTTCTGTTACCAGCCAACTCTGCATTCAGGACCCTATCTAGTATAACACTGTTTCTACATGGTTCTGACATTTTATATACTTCATTGGCCAAAACATGAGTATGTGCAGACTCTAAATAAATAAATAATTTCTTTGAGCATGAGTTAAATTTCAAGCACTACAACAAGTACTTCCTTTTTTCACTTATTCCTTGTAACTCTGTATTTCAGGCAGAGCTGTGAATATGGCCCAACACATTTGTAGATATCATGCTGCAACGTGAGAAGGTTGGATACACTAATACTTAACAAGGTATTTTTACCATATCATTTCATAAGAAGGAAACGATCAGAAAATTTAGGTAACTTGGGGCTGGAGAGATGGCTCAACAGTTAAGAGTACTGGTTGTTCTTTCAGAGGACCTGAGTTCAATTACCAGGATAGATGTGGTAGCTCAAAATTTTCTGTAACTCCAGTTGGGAGGAGGGAGGGCACCTGATGCCCTCTTCTGGCCTTCTCAAGCACTGCACATACATGGTATATTTACATACACACAGGCAAATGGCAAACAAAGAATTAAATAAAACAAACTTAAAAATCAATCTAAAAAGAAAAGAAAAAACTGATAACTTGTTCAACACCACAGTGCAGGTACATTCAAACCAAGGTCAATCTACAGAGTTATCAAGTTATGGAGTGGTCATCTTAACTGCTTTACTAGGGCCATCAGAATTGTAATGAATCACCATAAGATAAATAAGAAAGGAAAAGCTGTGCTTTTAATTCCCAAAGTATGGTTATCTATACATATTAAAATCCCATTTCATTTAAAGAGTTTTCATTTCTTAAAACTGTGAGTCATTTTAATTGTTCACCTATGAAGAACAGACAGAGATCATCCTAGTTCTAGAAGGTGGCGCAGAAAGAACGTAAAAGGTGGCAGCAAAGCAGGGAGTAACTGCCCACCAAACCCAAAGACTGAGATTATTCATTCTGAGCAATCCTAAGGTTAGACGGGAGTCTTATTTGCTCATTCAAAATGTCATGGCTACTAAGTGGCAAAGGTGGACTATGAGCTCATTCATTTAGCTCCAGAGGCCGCTTCCCCAACTCCTAACTACATTTGCTAATCCATCATTCCTCTAGGTGTGTCTTTTACCTGAGAAGCTGGTAGCCCAGGTAATGTTGAGGTTGAAGTTTTTGGAGGCATTGATAAACATGTCCAAGTCCCTGTTTTGCTGATGAGAAATGCACACAATTAGGAAATTGTTAACATTTTTCAGATTTTAAGACACAGCAACAAGCAGGTCAGAGTACTCTCAACCATCTTATCACAGACTATTTTACATCTCAAGAGGAGCTCATGCTTAGATAAAGAGCTGGCAACATTTCTTGTCAATTTTTCTCAACACAAGTAATAAGATGAAAATGTTCTTTCAGAGGACCTGAGTTCAATTACCAATTTCATTTGGATCCCATAGAGGTGTAAAATCCAGCACTTTATGAGATGTCAGCCCCATGAAAAAAGGACCCTCGCCTTGTGCCATCTGTCAGAGGAACTTATCTTCAGCATTTCTGAGCAGCTGTTCCCAAATGCCCAAGGTTCCTACTTACCAGGAAGAAATCTGACCTAGAGGTCCAATTTCTACTTATTTATTATAACTGAAGTCCATATGATTAATCCATATATTATAAACTGTCTCTCAAATAGGAATTGGTTTCTAAAACTCTTTTTTTTTTTTTGGTTTTTCGAGACAGGGTTTCTCTGTGGCTATGGAGCCTGTCCTGGAACTAGCTCTTGTAGACCAGGCTGGCCTCGAACTCACAGAGATCTGCCTGCCTCTGCCTCCCAAGTGCTGGGATTAAAGGCGTGCGCCACCACTGCCTGGCTGGTTTCTAAAACTCTTACAACAGGTCAAATGCACTAAATTTAAAACATAATTTATATTCATTCTTGAATTAAAAAATATTTCTCTCACCAAAATTACTATAAGAAAAATATGTTCCGTACTCGTGATGAAAAAAACAAAAAAGAAAAATATGTCTGAGTATGGTTTCTTAGCTTTGAAAATTTTGCTTTCCATTTACAGCAGTTCAAAGTGCGAGTTTCATTTGATTCTTGGGTTTAATAACTGAATTTGTGGAGCTGGACAGAAGTCACTGTTGGTTGTGCTAGGTAAATTCTAATGATCTTTAATTTTCACTGAAATTTCACTAACAAATCTTTTTTGGAGCCTACAATGATTTGAATGTGAATGGCTTCCACAGACTCATGTGTTTGAATGCTTGGTCCCCTCGTTGGGTGCCATTCTGTAACATGTGGGCCGGCTTGTTGGGGTTTCTGTCCACCCGGTACCCCACAGCTGGCAAGCCCGAAAGAAAATCACACAGAGGTCTCCATAGGTTATAAACTGATTGGCCCATTAGCTCAGGCTTCTTCTTAGCTCTTGTAGCTTATATTAACCCATTATCCTTATCTACATTAGCCACATGGCTTGGTACCTTTTCTCAGCCGGGCAGGTCACATTCTGCCTCTTAGGTGGACTATGCAGGAGTGCAGGAAGAGCTTCCTTCTTCCCAGCCATTCTCATCGCCCTGCCTCTACTTCCTGTCTTGTTGACCCGCCTATACTTCCTGCCTGGCCAATCAGCAGGAATTAAACCTGATCATGGTTTTATTTAAACCATGACTGACAGAATACAGAATTGTCCCCCATCATATGCCATTCCCAGTTAGTTCTTTCTCGCTCTGTCTTCTACTTGAGGAAAAGATGTAAGCTCTCAGCTACTGCTCCAGTACCATGCCTGCCTGCCTACTGCCATACTCCCTGCTTTGATGCTCACAGAATCTAACCCACTGGAACTGTGAGCCTCAAATTAAATGCTTTCTTTATAAGTTTCCTTAGACATGGTGTTCTGTCATACAAATAGAAAAGTAATTAAGACAAGATGAAATAATTGCTCTGCAAACCATAGAGATGCTATATTCTTTTTTGAAAAAAAATGTTATTTTATATGTATTGGTGGCTTTGCCTGCATGTATGTCTGTGTACCATGTGCATGCCTAGTGTTGGAGAAAGTCAGAAAAGGGAATCAGATGCCCTGGAACTCGAGATACAGATAGTTGTGAGCTGTCATGAGGGTGTTGAGAATGGAACCTAGTCTTCTGCAGGAGCAGCCAGTGCTCTTAACCACTAAGCCATCTCTTCAGCCTTAGACACTGCATTCTCACATTTTATAAATTAATCCAACCATACTGGAAATGCTCATTTTAAAAAGGTATTTAAAACAGGTTAGAAAATTAAGATTTTTCTTTTTTTAAAAAAAGCATTGTTTGAATAGTTATACCAGAAAACCACAATGGAAACATTTGCAATAGCCATTTTCAAAATTGTGATTTCCAAATGAGAGATTTCTCTCACAGAGCAGGGATTGCATTCAAGACAATTTTATCTTCTTTTGCAAGGGGAGATGTATACTTATTTATTTATATTAACAAGTATCTGCTGACAGTACACAATTAACAGCTACTTCTTCCCATGATAAGGACTAAAATCCTTGTCATTTTGTAAAAGATACAATACACATATTTAGATAAACCTAGTAAGAAATCTGTCATAAAACACAACAACCATCTTGTTGACAAGTATTACAAAATTCTACAATGCTTATTTGTTTTGACAGAGTATAGCTCAGGCTGGTCTTTACTCACTTTGTAGCTGAGGCTGGCCTTGAGTTGCTGATTTTCCTTCCTCCATCTCCCAAGTACTGAGACTATAGGTATAGTTACCATAACTGACTATTTGTTTATTTTAAAAAATAAAATGAACACTATCAAGTACACCCTGAAAGACTGACCCTTTGATATCTGTTTATGACTAAGGAAGTAATAAATTTCACTTGTAGCACTTTCCTATAAGTCATGCTAAAAATCTTAAAAAAAAAATACTCCAGTCAAGATGCTAAGGAGATGATACAAGCATGGGGATCTGAAGTACCCATGTAAAAAACAAGGTGTGGCAGTGTATACTTGTAATCCTAGTGCTAAGGAGAAGATCACAGGGGTCTACCCAACCATGCTTCTAAACAGTAAGGTAGAAAGCAACAGAGAGATACCTGATGTTGACCTCTGGCCTCCACTGGCACAGACATGGGCACACATATGTATGTGTACATACACTTCCTTCATATACAGTTCACACAGCCCTTCAGATAATACCTAGGTGCTACAAAGATGGGTCTATGCTGAAGAGCACTTGCTGCTGTAACAGAGAACCACGGTTCAATTCCCAGAACCCACATGATTACTCAAACCATCTGTAACTTCATGTGGCATAATGTCCTACCCTGGCGCCAGAGAGGTAGCAAGCAACCTCCACTAGCCATGAAACCCCGCTGGGCCACACCTGGCCTTGCTTCAGAATTAGCACCCAGCCTTAATCCATCCTTTGTTTTACAGATACCTATGTGAATCTTGTCTAAGAGTTTCCCATGGACACAATGCAAAACTTGGTTTAGAGGGAACCCGGAAAACCACGGTACTTCTTTGGAAGCTTCATTCAATTTGCTGTGAGATATGGAAATCTACTGGCTAAAGTGTAAACATAGGGAAAAATAAAAATGCCAAAGAGACAGGGAAATGGTTTTAGTCCACAGAGGCTGAGCCCCCTGCAGCTGAAAGGCTAAATTTATTATCAAGGTGTCTCTGAGTCTTTATTTCATCAAGACGCATGAATCCACACACCCGTGCTGTGATACCCACGGCAACTCCAGTTGCAGGGGATCTAATGCCCTCTTCTTGCCTCTACAGGCACCAGGAAAACATACATGTGGGCAAAACACCCATAAACATAAAACAAAATAATTTTTAAAAATTAAGGTGCATCTGCAAAATTTTGCCATAGAGTAATTTAAGATTTCTTACATTTACTTAAAGAGCTGTTCATCCTTAGGAACTAGAGAAATGGCCTAGCAGTTAAGAGCACTTACTACTCTTACGGAGGACCCCGGGTTGGTGCCTAGCATACATATGATTTCTCACAATGGTCTGTAACTCCAGTTCCAGGGGTTCCAACCCCTACTTCTGGCCTTCATAGGCACTGTACACATGATGTACAGATATACAAGTAGGGGAAACATTTGTTACATATTAAATTTTAAAAAACTGTTCACTCAATAATTTGTCTTAACACACCATCATGCACATTATTCTACTACTACTTTAAAAACTCAGTGATGTTCACCTTCTAAGTAGAAAGAAGATAAAACGTGGACTCTAGACATTACCTTGTTCCCTGAGGAACTACTGGTTAAAGGCTACCTGAGAAGACGGAGTCATTTTCCACAGGGCTGTAGTCACTGGCAAGGTGCCCATGCACCAGTAAATAACCTCCCACCCATGCTCTTGCAATATGCAATAAACTAATTAAAATGAGGGGGACACACATACACAAACTGTACACATGCAAGGGGGAAGGTGACTTGCTGGTAGTATAAAACTGTCAAGTAAATGAAAAAAATATGTAAAAGATTACCGTGTATATTCCCACCCTGACACTATTCTGCTACTGTGTAGTACTTCTCTCCAGGATGACCAAGATAAAAGACCCACACAAAATTCAACACAAAATAAGACAACTTGAAAGAAATTCTTACTTCATCAGGAGTAGCCACAAAATTGATGGCTGTATAATAGCGATCGTCTTCCTGGGACAGACTAAAAGTGAACTGATAGTCAATGAGAAGGGTATCTACGAGAAGAAAGAATACATACTTAAAAATGATACAGGCAAATCATATATACCACACATATACAATAAGAATTAAAAAAATAAAAACTGATACAAAATAAGACAGGTCTCTGAAGGCACAGCTTGTGTTACTCACAAAATCAGCAGCTATGAAAGGATACTAACTATACCCAGGACTTTGAGATGGGGTCTCATGTTGCCTAAACTGGCCTTGAATTCCTGATCCTCCTGCCTCGGTATGCAAGTACAGCTGTGTGCCATTATGGGCAGTTCACACAGGTTTTTTCAAACCTGTGAAACCAAATCTCTGCAGTATCCTTTGAATTACCCAGCAAACCTTACTTTCTAAGAACCTGATTGAGGTTTTGGCTCAAATTTCATTCATCTATGAATATAAACTGAATATCTATCTATACATGCTATGCTTTACTTCAGGATACAAAGGTATAAACTAATGACATAACAGAAACCAGGTCTTTGTGGGAAAAGGGTGGATTCAAAGTCGGGAACAAAGAATATAACCACAGTAATATGGAAAAGAATGAAACAGTCATTATACCAATGTGCTACAGCTCCAAAGCGTGCTCACTACCACAGACTTAACACAATTTTAAAGCCTGTTGTACAAATCAACAATAAAGACCTTTTTTAGAAAAGGGCAGGATTGCCAGGTGTGGTGAAATATACCTTTAATCCCAGTAACAGGGGTGGGGGACAGAGACAGGTGGGAAATTGAGTCGAGCCTGGTCTACACAAGAAGTTATAAGTCAGCCAAGGCTACATAATGAGACTCTTGAAGAGGTTTTTTTTTCTAAATAAGATATAATAATGACCAATAAGAATATAAAAAGATAACCACACCAAGCATTAGTGAAATAAAAAAAAAATCAAAACTACAATGATCTACTTTTTCATATCCATTATTATGGTTCCTACTAAAAGACAAAAATAAGCCCCCAAAATAAGTGAAAACTGAAAATTGGTACCAATAAGGCTATAGAAAAATAGAAATGTGTGTTCATTGCTTTTGGAAATGTAATGAACTGTAAGGTGTTATAAAAAACAATAATAGCAGTCCGACAAAAGACAAAACCACATATAAATTCCCACACAGTGCAACTGTACTTCCAGGTGTATATTATTCATTCATGTGACAATAACCAGCAGGCAGAAGCAACACGAGTGACCACTGACAGAAGAATGGACAAGCAGAATACACCAGGAACAACACAGTATTAGTTATCTTGTAAAAACAAGCCTTTTTTTGCTTTTCTTTTATATCTTTTTTATGCTGGAGACTGGACCTTTGAGATTGCTAGGGTAGCACTGTATGCTCAGCTAATGTCCAGCCCCAAAGAAAGGTGATTCTGAAGTGTGCTACATCAGGGATGAGTGTCACAGGCACCACACCAAACAGTAAGCAGACAACAAAGATGAACACTATGGCTCCATTCAGATGTCACACCCAGGATATTCACAGAAACAGAAAACAGAATGGTGACTACTAGGAACTGGAAAGCCTGGGACAAGGAAATCACAGGTTTTATTTTTATATTATTATCATACCACTACTACTCTAGCCCAAGGTTGGCTTCTTTTTAATACTTTAACAATATTGTAAAATTCTAACAAAAACTAGAGGGAAACATGAAGAAATAAATTTTTATACAGAATTAGATTATTGCATCTGTAAATCACTTGGGCTTGGTCTAACCTCCTGGTCTTTGTGCTGCTCTCATCCCAGTTCTGGGCTTGTGTGCTACCATGTCAGTTTATGTGGTGCTGTGTGTTGGATCTAGAACTAACTGAGCAGCTCCAGCTGATAAATCCACTTTTAATTTTTAAAATAACGTATCAAGTGGTTTTTCAAAGTGATTATACCATTTTTAATTTGTCTTCTGTTTCCAGATTTTAATCTTTAATAAGTGACCAGTTTCTCTGATCATTTATGATACTAAGAATACTATCTAAATTGGCTATTAAAACACTCTATCCTTTTCCAGTTTGGTAAGGTCAGTTTTCTTTTTCAATACGGTTAACTAAAGAAGGTTTGTTACAACAGACTGAATGCAAAAACAGATTATATTTGTCTGCTACTAAACCAGAGAATTCACTTTTTGTGTACACAAGTTTGCTGGTCAAAGATCGTCCTGGGGTGTCATTCCTCAGGTGCCATCCACCTTGCTTTTTGAGACAGGTAGCTACCTAGCAGTGAGCGCCACTCTCTAGTGCTGGAATTCAAAGCACTCGCCACCATACTTGGCTTTTTGTATGGGTTCTGGGTATCAAACCCAGGTTCTCACGCTTGCATAGCAAGAACTTCACCAACCGAGCTACCTCCCCAGCCCAGTGTGAACTTCTGATTACAGTCATTTCAGACCTGTATCTCATTGCATGGTTCTAAATATATAACCTACCTATGGCAACATAATAAAGCTTAGTATTTTCTGAAGTATTTGTTGATTTTTAATTATTCTTCAATCACATTTTCTTTAGTGAATCTTTGCCTGTTTTCTAAAATTTGTTTCTTCTTCAGTGCTAGAGATTTTGTTTTCTGTTTTTTGCTTTTAACTGTAACTATTCAGTTCTAAAAGTTCTCTCTATATCTTAGCAATCAGATTTTTATCAAATGTAGAAATTATAGGGGCAGGTGTGGTGGTGTACTACTTTAATCCCAATACTCCTGGGGCAGAGGCAGGCAGATGTTTTGTGAGTTCAAGATGAGCCATTCTACAAATTGAGTTCTAGGCCAGCTGAGGCTACATACTGAGGCCTTTGTCTTATATTTAAAGAGGGGCTGAGGGCAGCTGAGACAGCTCAATGCTTAAAAGGACTGGCTGCTCTTCCAGAGGACTCAGGTTCTATTACCAGCACTCATAACAAAGCTCTGTTGGTAACTTCAAATCCAGGGAGACGGACACCCTCTTCTGGTCCCCAATGGCACCAGACATGCCCATGTTACACAGACATACATGTTGTAATAACATGCATTCACACAAAATAACAACAAAAAGGTTTTTAAAGAAAAAAAATGTATTATTTGAGAAAGGTTTATACTATGTAGCCCAAACAGGCCCCAATCTCATGTTCTCTCAAGTGCTGGGATTAGAATCATAACTAAGAATTCTGTAGGTTCAGTGGTCCCAGCTACTTGGGAAGCTGAGGTACACGACTTGAGACCTGCCCTAAAGCTACAGAAGAGCACTTTTCCTACCTAACAGAGACACATGCTTTCTTCTACAGCTTGTATTTACCACTATACTGCAGATGTCAAACATTAATTCCTTTATCTCTTGTTCTATAATCTGGAACCTACTATATAGACTCTCATACATACAGAAAATAGATTTATAATAATCCTGGCTACCTTACCAGACTTACTTTTCCTTCCAAGTTAAGAATTTGGTGTTTTGCTTTATTTTGTCCTAAATATGTGGAAAATACAATTCAGCTCCACAGAGAATGCTGAAACTTCACCTGTATCTCACAAACTCTTTCATCATATTCCATCTTGAATGATAGACTACACCAGGCAATGGCAAATGAGGTGAGCTTTTGAGGGAATCAAGGAAAACCAGGAAAGCATATCCCTGCTAACTGCTATGACAGACTAACAGAAACTATGCCCATAATTAAAATAGTGCTCATCAAGTCAGGCACATGTCTATGAGTATTTGCTATAGCCCTCAAGCATTTCATTCTTAAACCATGTAAAAGAAAGCAACATAGTTTTGCTCAATTACTTTGTTTCTAGAAACAAGAATTATAAAAACTTACAATAACATGTTCCTTTGAGAGGGTTTCCCTGGTATCGGTTTTCTACTTCACATCTAGAAAAAAAGAAAATATTTTCTATTGATATTTAAAGCACAGAATCTACATTCATTTTTAAAACAAGTGGATCCTTTTACATAAACTAAACCATTATTTAGGTCAGATAGACTAATCTATTTGCATCAATTTTTCTGCTAACTACTCAGCAGTTTACACCAGCAATAGACTAAAAGCAAGTCCATGAGTAATAATGCTAGATCCTTCTTATAAGGAAAACTACATTTTCACTTTTGTGTGGATTATGTATCCTTCTCAAAGTGAAGCTAAAATATTTTTAAACATTTGTTTCTCATTTCTACCCTGTTCTTCCTAGGTAAACCAATTGTATTCCCTTATTTCCTTTTTAAATTTTTTATATTTATTTATTCATTTATTTGTTTGTTTAGACAGGATCTCATACATAGCCCTAGCTGGCCTGGAACTCAATATAGAGAGAGTCTAACTCTCTGAAGCCATAAGCCAAATTAAGTGCTTTCCTTTATAAGTTACCTTGGTCATGGTGTTTTATTAGAGCAAAAAAGGCAAACGTCCAAATTAATCTACTCAGAGACCCTGGGAAACCAGCGCAACAATGAAAGCAGGTGCTCCCATGCTTCAGGCAGCTTCATCCCCTGGCCCTCACCGGTGATACAAAGAGTGTGGTACTCACAGCTGGCACTCATCCCCCTTGACACCCTTGGTGGTGCAGAAGCACTTGCCAGTGTTGGTGTTGCACAGTGATGCATGACCGTTGCACTTGCATGCTGGAGAAAAGGAATGGAACACAGGTCACAACTGGTTTGACAGTTTATTACCACAGACTTTGATTAAGACAAATATTTTTTCCTGAAATGGGTTTGTAGGAAAGACAGACTGAAGCAAGAGAAATCATTGAGTAAGATTCATTATTTTTAAGCTAATAATTTATTACAAATAATACAAAGATTGTAAAATGGAAGAAATAAAAAAATGAGTTCATAAGTGTGACTTACTGATTAAAAGACATTAACTTACATTCTAACAATAAAGCAGGCTACGGCTTTCAGACTTCAGACTTGAATGTGAAAATGTGGAACTATTCAAATATTAAAACTATCTGAGAAGTTCTAAGGAGAGCCCATGTGAAGCTGGGCATTTGGGAGGTGCAGGCAGGAGGATAGGGAGTTCAAGTTCATCTTCAACTCCCTAGATCCTATCTAAAACCAACCAAACAAGACCAAGCCCAGGCCACTGCAAAGACTTTATCGGGGGTCCTCAGGAGGTCAGTGGCCCTCCCACCACACACTTGGCAGAGCCAGGTGTTGCAGTCTCTGGATGCCACAGGTTTTCAAATGTACATCACTTCTATATCTCTTTCTGAGGTTTCCAGAAGAAGACTTATTTGGATGTCTCTGAGGTACCTTGCTATGGAAGAGAGAAACTGAAGAGACTGTCTTCATTCTGACTCAGTGCCCAGGACTTCTCATTTCCAGTTTTTTCCTCTCTCTCCTCTCACAACACTGCTGACCTGGCTCCCCACAGTGAGAAGATGACCACCCACCCAGCGATGCTCTGCTTCCCCTGAGCTAATGTGCTTCCACGGAACAAAAGATGGAACAGAGGCAGTTGGGGCCTTTTCTGATGTTAGCCCTTTGTTTTTACATCTGCTCAGTGTACATAAAGGCTTAACTCCTTCATTGCTGGTTTGTTGCTTTAACCAGCTACCCCCAATGTAATGATTGTTCTGTCTCTTTAAGAGACAAGCCACGCCCACTCCCTCCCCCATCAGTTGAGGCAAGCTGATCTTCAGCCTGAGTTCCTTCTCTTTTCCATCTTCTGTCTTCTCCCCTTCCCCCCTTCTGTCTCCCCCCTCTATCTTCTCTCTACTCTTTTTCCCTTCTCTCTTCCCCCTCCATAACCCCCAACCTCATTCTGCATGGTATGCCTATCCATGCCTCTGCCTCTTGCCCGCCTGCCACGTGTCTCCCTGCCAGGGACCAGCCACCACTAGAGGACTGGCAGCTGTCTCTGCCTGGGACTGGCTGCTCTCAGGGCCTGCTGCCTGCCACCACATGGCCCGCTACCACCGCTTGGGGACCTACAGCATTTCTGCTGCCTGCTGCCGCCAGGGATCCTGCAGAATTTTTAATTTTCCCATTACACCCAAACCTGAAAGTTCAGCTCTTTCCTCTTCCAGATCAGTTGAACTCTTAACAATGTTGTCTAATAAGAAAGGCAGTATCCCAAACCAAGAGGCCTTTCCCTTTAAGATATTTAAGTCAAATGCAAGTACTGTACTATTCCACCTGACTTGTGACCAGCAGCAAAGCTGACCAGAGTGACTTACGCTGACATTTGCCTCCATTAGTCGGATCACCATAGAAGCCAGATATGCAGGTCTCGCAGTGCTTGCCGGTGGTCAGGTTCTCACACTTCTCACAGACACTCTGGTTGACACATTTGCTGTGGCCATTGCACTGGCAAGCTGAAAGGCAAAGAATTTTAAGGGTTCTGTCTGTCCCACAGGAGGACTGGGTAAGTAAATTCCACAGATTTATTTGCATACACTCTAAATGTTAATCATCAAGTTAGTTCGGCATGGTTGTCTGCACCTACAGGTCCAACTTCTAGGAAGGAAGAGGCAGGCAGCATCCCTATTCTGTGGCCTTACCTTGCTTAAGCCTGGGGGCTGGAGGTCAGCCTAGGTAACAGAGTGAGATCCCATCTAAAAAAGCTTTTTTTTTTCCAATAAAAAAAGAAAGGAAGGAAGGAAAAAGAGCTGAGTGTGGAATTCAAGGCTATCCTTGGCTACATAGCAAGTATGACGCCAGTACAATACAGACAAAACAAAACAAGGTTCACTAAAAACCAGTCTGAGAAAATAAAAATACAAAAACAAGTTAGTCTTGAAAAACCAAAAACATATTATCAAAGCAAGGTGAAAGTCTACAGCAATATAAAAATAATTTTTGTTATTATACATTATAAAAACTCATGCTTATGATAGTGTACTTGAAAAACAAAGGAAAAGAGGAAAAGAACAAAAAATAACCTCATTACCCAAAAAATATGGTTCATATTTGGTATCTTCCCTTTCAGGATTTTTAAAATTATTTTTCTTTCTTTTCTTCTCCTTTTTAAAAAATGAGTAATAGTACATGACTTTAACAAGCTACTTTCTACAATAAATAAGTCATCTGGACAAAAATAAATAAATAATCAGAGGAACCTTAGAATTAAATGACTTCTTACATAAAATGAATCTAACAGATATTCAGAGACTATTCCACCTAAATGACAAAGAATATACATTCTACTCAGCAGCACAGGGGAGCACATGCTGAGACACAAAGAAAACCTTAAGAAATACAAAAAAAAAATCTATGTATCATATCTGTCCATTATGAAACGAAACTTAAAATCAATAGTAAACAAAACTCTAGTAAGCGTATAAATTCATTATTGAATGATGAAAAGTTCAAAGAAGAAATCAAAATATCCCTGGAACTAAATCTAAATGAAAACACAACACAACAAATCCCCTAAGCTCTAAGTTAGAAGCAGTTCTAAGACGGAAGTGTGTCTCAAGGACCTCATTAAGAAATCCAAAAGAGCCCAAATAAATGACTTAAGAATGCAAGGGGAGGGCTGGAGAGACAGCTCAGAGGTTAACAGCACTGACTGCTCTTCGGGAGGTCCTGAGTTCAAATCCCAGCAACCACATGGTGACTCACAACCATCTGTAATGAGATCTGATGCTCTCTTCTGGCCTGCAGGCATACATGGAGGCTGAACACTGTGTACATAATAAATAAATCTTTTTAAAAAAAAAAAAAAAAGAATGCGGGGCTGGAGAGATGGCTCAGTGGTTAAGAGCACTGACTACTCTTCCAAAGGACCCGGGTTCAATTCCCAGCACCCACATGGCAGCTCACAACTGTCTGAAGATCCAATGTCAGGGGATCTGACACCTTCACACCAATGCACATGAAATAAAGTTAAATAAACCATAAAGAACATTTAAAAAAAAAAAAGAATATAAGGGCTTTGGAAAAACAAGAACTGAAATAAAACCCAACCCGAACCCAGTAGATGGCAAGAAATAATAATTAAAAAAAACAAAGAAGAAATCAATGAAACTGGAACAATAACAACAAAAAACAATACAAAGAACCAAGGACTCAATGAGTCGGTTCTTTAAGAAGGTAAGTGAGAGACCATTGGCCCAGCTAACCACAAAGAAGAAAGAGATCCACAGAATCATAAATAAACAGAAACATTACAACAGATACCAAAGAAATACAGAATGTTATAAGGAAATACTTTAAAACCCCATATTCTGTTAAGTTGGAAATCTAAAAGAAATGGAAGAATTTCTTGATTCATCCAAACTACCAAAGATAAATCATGTGGCAATTAGCAACCTAAACAGACCATAGGAAACAAAGAGAATGAAATAGTAATAAAAAGCCTTTTAACTAAACAGAGTCCAGAACCAGATAGATTCATAACAGAATTCTACCAGATGTTCAAAAAAGAACAATAATCAATAATTCTTAAATTATATAAAAAAGAACAGAAGGATCACTCCCAAATTCATTCCTAAAGCCAGAATGACTCGAATATCCAACAAAATACCCAAACTACAGACCAGTATGCAGAAGTCTTCAACAAAATACTAGTGAACACAATACAAGCACATATCAAGAAGATCATCCATCACAAGCAACTGGGCTTTATCCAAGAATTTCAGGTTGACTCAAGATACCTCAGTCAGTAAACAGAATAAGTCATATAAGTAGACTTAACAATAAAATCACATGACCATCAAAGTAGATGAAGAAAAGAGATTGGAAAAAAAATCCAATATGCTTTCATGATAAAAGTCCTAGAGAAAACAAGACTGTAGTGAACATACCTCAACATAATAAAGGCTGTATACGACAAACCCACAGCCAACATTATCTTAAATGAGGAAAAACTCAAAGCAATCCCATTAAAATAAGAAATAAGACAAGGTTGTCCACAGTCCTCACTCCTTTTTAATACAGTGCTGGAAGCATTCGATGGAATAGTAAGGCAGGAGAAAGAAATTAAGGGGATACAAATAGGAAAAGAAGTTAAATTATCCGTATTTATATATGACATGATATACACAAGAAATCTCAAAAAGTCCATCATTAAATTTCTAGAAACAATCAAGAATTTCAATAAAGTATGGCAAGGTACAAAATTAGCTTTCAAAAATCAGTAGCTCTTGGGCTGGAGAGAAGGCTCAGCAGATAAGCTGTTCTTGCAGGGGACCTGGGTTAAATTGCCAGTACTTACATGATGGCTCATAACGGTCTGTAAATCCAGTCTCAGGTGATACAACGCCATCTTCTGGTGCACAGATGTAAGTTCCAACAAACATTCATACACATGAATTTTTTTTAAAAAATAAAAACACTGAGAAAGAGAGCATGGACACACTCCCATTTAAAATACCAAAGACAATACAATATCTAGGAATAAACCTAACCAAGGAGGTGAAGGACTCCTACAATGAAAACTCAAAATCTCTAAGACAGCGATCAAGGGAAGCACTAGAAAATGGAGTCATCCTGCATCCATGGATCATTAGAATTAATATTGTGAAAATCACCATCCTACCAAAAAGCAATTTACAGATTTAATGCAATCCCAATCAAAATACTGACAACATTCCTCACAGAAATAGGGGGGAAAATCCTAAAATTCACATGGAACCCGAAAAGAGTCTAGATAGCAAAAGCAATGTTGAGCAAAAGGAATAAACTGCAGGGATTGCCATCATAGATTTCAAGGTATATCACTGAGCTATTGCAATACAATTTGGCATGAGCATAAAACAGACATGCAGACCAACAGAATAAAACAGAAGAGTCAAACATAAATGCTCAATAACTACAGCCATGTGATATTTCATAAAGAGGCAAAAACATAGGAAAGACATCATCTTCAAAAAATGATGCTGGAAAAACCAGATGCTCACATGCAGAAGAATGAAGATAGATCTGTATCCATCGCCTTTCACAATAACTAACTCCAAATGGATCAAAGACATAACCCAAAACACTGAAACTTTAGAAGAAAACAGAAGCAGTAGCCTACATGATATACGTGTAGGAAAAGACTTTCTATTGAGGACTCCATGTGCCCAGGAATTGAGGCCAACAACTGGTGAATGGGACTTCATAAAGCTAAAAAGTTTCTGTGCAGCTAAGGGAAAAAAAAACACCAATC
This sequence comes from Dicrostonyx torquatus, assembly GCA_028555095.1. Classification (NCBI taxonomy): domain Eukaryota; kingdom Metazoa; phylum Chordata; class Mammalia; order Rodentia; family Cricetidae; genus Dicrostonyx; species Dicrostonyx torquatus. Next base: position 2,497,105 of record JAQHUG010000170.1, on the reverse strand, counting down.
AAGTGAAGAAGAATGGGGAGAATCTTTGTGAGCTATACATCAGACAGAGAATTAATATCTGGAACATAGAAAGAACTCAAAAGTCAGAGTCAAGAAAGCAAATGACTCAATTTTAAAATGGGCTAGAGATCTGTGCTGGCCAGTTTATGTCAAGGCTGACTCTTTACAAACAGGTATAAAGACATCTGGATTAGAATACACAGGCATCTTACCTGGACACTGAATGAAAGACCAGTTGTATCTGCTGTCCTCTAGACACATGCTGGAGTTCAGGAGAGGCTGTGGATACACATTTCCTGTAGAGGCCAGTGAAGGCATCCTCACAGGTCCTTTATAGCTGCCCTCGATACATTTCCCTTTCCCAGTATTGCTAGGATCAGTACACCAGCCACAACCTGGCTGCTCCAAGCAATGGCTACAGGTACAGTAGCCAGAGCAATTTTCAGCTATTAAAAAAAAAATAAGCTTGTAATTCATTATCACAAGTAGATATGAATCCACTGTTGTTACTTTGTCTTTGACAGGTGATTTACTTCCTTGAATTAATACTAGTACCTTATAGTGACTACTGAAATGAAATAATTTAAAGAGCCCACTATTTTACAGAACATACAACAGAGACTTTTCCCATCTTTTCAATACAAGGAAGTTGGAAGTAAAAGGGACCTATGAGGTCCTCTACCGGTAAGCACTTTACAAACAGGCAGATTAACATATGGAGACATTCTAGAGACTAAACTACATGGCCCTGAAGAAGAGAAGTTATTCTGTACCATGAGACCTACCCTAGATTTATCTGATTTACTGCATGGATCATTGTACCCAATTCCATATACACATTTTAATCTGGAAAGACCAGCCTAACCATCTTCTGAACAGACTTGAGCAGAAGGTCAAGTCCAACCTGCCTGTAAATGTCCCAGGCTCTTCTGACTTACGTGGGCAGCTGCTCATTGTATACCACTCCATACACTGGCCAAAGGGGAAGGAAGCCACATAGGCATTGGAGTCTACACACTGCTTCATGTTACTGCACCACATGCACTCGGAGCTGCTGCTAGTGCACTCGCTACACGCTGTCCTCAGGGCACATGGTGTCCGGCACTGCTTGGCACTGTGGTTTGCTGGGAATTAAGCCCAAAAGGGACATTGGTCAGCTAAGATCAAAGACTTTTCAATATGCATTATGAAATCAGTTCAGCACTATACTACTACATGTAGGAAAATCCAAGAAACTTGGGAGTCATATGTTCTGCTTATTCAAGTGTACTTTAGCATTTAGGGGAACATGGACTTTCTTTTCAAAAAGCACTGAAGACAAAGGTGGGGAAACAAAAGAACCATGGACTCACGTTGGCTCATGGTAAACTGTAGGCATCTTAGAACTAACCTGAGTTTGTTAAAATTCTACATTTAAAATTTTAAGGGATGAAAGCATTAAATTCACCAAAGCATTTAGCATTCAAAAAGGATGAAAAGCTTTGTTGTAAGAAATTTAGAGGCCGGGTGGTGGTGGC
>JAQHUG010000170.1:2470250-2487096 GCA_028555095.1 Dicrostonyx torquatus | reverse complement strand
GGAAATGGTGTCTTTTCACAGCAACGGAACATGAACTAAAATAAAGCCCATTCAGCAAACTAAATAAAATCCTTTCAGAAAGTCCAGATCCACAGCCTTAATCAAGCCTCAGATGTTGGAGAGCCATAGGAGCACCCCCCCCCCTTTCCAGGGTATCCTAATGAATCAAATACATCACAGAGGTTTAGTCAGGGCTAGCTGCTCTTAGCATCTAAAATTGTCACCCTGAATCTCAGCTGAAATAGTCAGGAATGAAGGTCACATCAGGAGAGGAGACTGATAGAGAAATCTCTCCTCACTGAACTGTCAGAAAGTGATTCCTTATAGGACCCTGACTGCTGCTGAGTTATCACAGTGGGGCACGGTGTGTGATACTGATCTCAGCTACCATCCAATTCTCGGAACAGATGATGCTTCCATATATTTCAAAGGCCAGCAGAATAAATATGTGAGAATCGTATTTAAGTTAAAAACAAATAAAACAAAATTCCTCTAAACAGTGAGAGAGCTAAATAGACAGAATATGTTTCTCTTTCCTAGGTTCACCCTAACCCCTCACAGAGGGTATCCCAGTGCAAGGCCTACCTACCAGGCAGGGCGATGCACTCCTGATTCCGGGGCTCCCACTGGCAGTTCTGGTCTAGGGCACAGCTCCTGCAGCTTGTTTTCTTATTGCAGTAGTACATGGGGTTATCCTTGGGGCAATTGTCATACTTGGAAATGGAGATCTAGAACACAGTGGAGAAGCGCTTTTGTTTATATTCACACAAAGAAGTTGGTGAGGACTAATAGGGTCCTAAAGACAGTAACATAAGCGAGAACAGTAACTGTGAATAGGAAGGGAGGGAGGAAAAGAGGGAAGGAGATAGACAGACAGACAGAATTAGGTAGAATGAACAGGAAGCGGTACTGTAGTGGGAGCACCACAGTGCATTCTCACTACCATGCCTTTAGCTGGCAAGGAAGCACCACACCTCATTCAACATTTACGTGTAAAATGTGCAAGTTTTTCCAGTGCTCTCCCCAACCCCTCACTCACAGCAGCAGTCTCAAGTTTATATTTTATAAACTGTATTAAACTGGGAGAAAAACATGTCATGGATCATCAAGGACAATAAATGCTGGGTCACTTATCTTCCTTAGCCTATTATCACCTAAATTTACAGTCACAGATGGTGAGCACAGATGCAATACTGAGTCATGATATAAGACAAATACATTTTGTAAAACACGTTTTCAGAAATACTACACACAAGCCTCAGATGCTGAAGAGACCCTTGGAATCAGGATGTATATAGCACCCTTCCTAAAAGAAAACCTGAGCAACAGTAAAATTCAAATCTACATCCCATTTTAAACATAAATCTGCTTATTATTTACACTATACCCAAACTCCACAGGCACTTTTTTCTGTCCTCTAAAATCCTTGAGAAACAGCTTCTGACCTGGCCTTCCGTGCAGCTGTGGTTCACAGGGACACAGTGATCATTGCACCAGTGGCAGTCATTGGTATTGGCTGTGCAGCTGTAACAATCTGTGTGCTGGTCACATCTGTCATGGTCAAGGGCTATGAAGAAAAGAAAAACTTGTCAACTATGTGACAGCCTCTGTTGAGCAGAATCTGAGACAGAAAAGCTCCTAACAATGGCTGAGAAGCAAATGTAGGGTCAAACTGGAAGGAAAAAACATTGCCATGTTCAGATTAAAATAATATAAGCAGACAATCTGAAAAGTACTGTTTTGTAACTATCCCCCTGAAAAGTACACAGAAAGTAAAAAGCAAAGGTCTGTTAATTACTTTTGTAGCAATTCTAAGATATAATGGAAGATCTGGCTTTTGGATGCTTTTCTTCTCAGGACAAATATTAACTAGCAATAGAATTGACACCACAAGCTGCCCAGAAGCCAAAGAAAGTAATACAAGAGATCAAGACATTCCTCCTAGCTACAAATGCAAGGCATATCTGGGTGCAGGCATATCCAGTGACCAAGAACCCCACAGGAAGCACTTGCTAACTGTACTCTATAGACACGTGAATTCAAAACTGTGGGTTTCAGAACTTCCACGTTTATAGATCTGACATAATTCCCACTAATCCCCAAATGAGAAGCTACAAGCCATGCTGCCCCACGTGCTAAACCATCTCACAGACATGACACCAACAAGCAGGAAGAGAGGCCACTGGCCTAATGTCACAGAAATTCTCCTGGTAAGTTTGTATCTTAGGCTGTTTTTCCTGCCAAGATCATTACAACAGGATTAGGTATACCCAGTAAGTGAGACATAACTAATGGGCTCATATGAACCACCTAAGAAATATATTTCCAATACACTAACATTTAAGTTGAATTTTTAAAATTGGTTATTCTACTGATTCTGTTTTGGGAGAGTTAGAAATCCTAACAGGTTCTGGTAATCTGTTTTCCATCGATGAACCAAAGTTCCAATCAACAGTATGGCCTCATACCGTTGCACAGCTTTATTTGGCACACACCAGGAAAGTTGAAGGTAGTCCCTCCAATATAACTCTAGGTTAACTCCAGCACCTGCCTGTGTCTTACTAGGTAGGTAATATAGTTTCATACTTTAAAAAAACAAACTATCTTGGAGGCATTCTTTCTATTTTTCCAAGGATTTTTGTACATGTTACTTCACTGATTTGGTGAAGTAGTGCTTGAGGAAACCACTAAGCAAGTAAGTAAGAGAGAAAAATAACAAGACCAGCTCAAGGGCTCGAGAAGCAGGGACCTCAGTGCATCTGTCATGCTGCACTGCTGTATCCAGCTAAAGGGGCTGGAAATACCTGGTGAGGACAGAAGCTCTACCACTGTTCTATCACAACAATTTGCTGTATGTGATCCCCATTCTTATCCTTAACATTCATCAACAATACAGCAGCCAATAGCCACATACAGTTCTTTTATTGTTGATGGTTTTGGCTTTTGTCTCAGTCTCTTGAGAATTTGGATTACAGGCATGTGCTACTACACCGGGCTCATTACATGTACTTTTAAAGTAAATCAAACAAACAAACAAATAAACAGAACAATCAGTCCCTTAGTTAGACTAGCCACATTTCAAATATCTGATAGCAGTAGACTGCTAGTGGCTACTACACTGAACAAAGAAAGTATGTAATATTTCCATCATCAAAATTTTCACAGGTAGGGCTGGTGGTGCATGCCTATTATCCCAGCATTCGGGAGGCTGAGGAAGGAAGATCACAAGAAATTTGAGGCTAGTTTGAACTATGGAGCAAGACCCTGTTTCAAAAACCCAAAACCAAACCAAAATTCCACCCGACAGCAAGGCCTCAAACCTGGAATTGCTACACAAAGCCTGTGTAACACTGGAAAGCTTTATCACCTGCTAACAGCTTCCAGGAGTCGCAAGACTCATTAATAAGAAATAACCAGAGAATAAGGTAAACATAAAAGTGCATGGATATCAAGTTCCTTCACAATTCAGATAAAATTAGATCTTTAAATTCTAAGTAGAAAAAAAAAACATACTTCTTTTGGAAAAACATTCTGATTTTAACTTTTCTGCTTGTTCTTCAGGTGCCAACTCCCAGGAGATACATCGAGACGACTGTGTGTCCCACAGACACCGGATACCAGGTCCTGCTGCTACACAAGCTGCCTCACTGCGGTGGGCGTTACACTGCTCCGAGGTAAAGACTAAGATGTCACTGAGGAGGAGACTGTTGAAGCCACCAAACACGTACATGGTACTGAGAGAAAAGAGAGAAGGAATTTACTGAAAACACACACAACACATATATATATGACTTAGGGCTGCTTTTGGTCATTGGTTTTGAAATTTTTGAGACAGGTTTCACTGTGTAGCCCTTGCTGCTGCAGAACTTTTGTAGACTTGACTGGCCCTACATTGGGACCATCTTCCTGCTTCTGCCTCCCATGTGCTAGGATCTTGATATACCTGTCTTAAACTTTTGACTGCCAGTCTTTAGAAAACTTGGTTGTCAGACTCAAGTGCTACTACGAAAACATGCTCATTAGCTAGAGTTAAGAAATACACTACAATGAAATGAAATACATCAAATATCTTTAAATCCAAGTTCATAATGACATCTGCCCTTCAAAAGAAACCTCCTCTGTTACCTATGGACTGTGATAAGCAAGGATCTCTCCCAACTCTCACGTCCTAGATCTCTGAGCAAGTTTAATACTAATCCACAATGAAGAATCTGGTAGCTCACTGCACTGGTCTTCAACTTTTCTCTCCAAATCAACAAAGGACTAAACAAAGCATGGTGATTGTGTTGCTCTGTATTCATTACAATATCCAAAAACCAGAAAATGAACAAAAAGAAAAACTCTAGGATTTATTTTTGACCTTGCTACTGGTTCCTGAGTCTGACATGAATCAAGGGGATTCAGTTAATAAATCAGCGGCTAAACCTGAGCACAGCTGGTGTCCTCTGCAGTTCTGAACATGGGAGGGTGGGAGAGCCTTCCAAGAGGCTTGGAGAAGGCAACTAAGATAAATGCTGCCTCTCCATCAAGAAGCCTCACAGTCTCACAGCCTTCTCTCCTTCGACCTCTCTTAAAACACAATTAGAACAATTAAGTCAGACATGGGTGATCAAGTGCTGCTTGCAAAATGATAACAAGAGATCAAAGTTTCTCCTTCAGCAAATTATTTTATGCAGTTAAACTGCAACCATGACCTTCTACCATTCCCCACCTCTTCCAACCCTGCCTGAAATTCAACATACCACAAGAATTACACAAAATAAAACACTATAATCCAGACAGCTATTCCTGATTTTGATTCATGGCTAAACTATACTTTATGACAAACTGTCAACTTCTCCAAGTTTGTAAACTTGTAAAACTTACAATTGTTTTAACAGAAGTTTCATTCATTTGATATTATTAATTAGATATATATTAGTATACTTGCACCTAGTAAATACCCACAATGTGCCTAACCCTGTGCTAGGAGAGCACCAAGAACACACATGAAGAGAGATGGCACAGCCAGCCACCAGCAAGGCCAGGTGGCCTGATGCTTGCCAGGTGAAAACCTCAAGAGGCACTTAGGACCTTTTCTGAGGGAAACAATCAGATTGCAATTCAAGATAACACTAAATTAACAAGATAGTAATTTAAAAATACTCCCATTTTAGTATCTATACATAGAATGGTCTTGCCACAAAACCCTATATACTTATAAAACACTAACTAATGTGATTAAAGATATCACCTTTTCCCAATATCTAGTTTCTAAATGGTCAATTCTTCCCATTTTCAGAATGTCATTTTTGTATTTTTCCTAATACTAGTAATTTAACCGAAAAATTGAAAACCCAATACTATATTTATTTAATACTATATATATATATACTATAATGTGTGTGTGTATGTGTGTGTGTATATATATATGTATATATATATACACATACATTAAAGTATTTAAATACTTTTAGGGTTTATATAACTTTGAAATTTTGGGGATTTTGCTTTGCTTTTGAGACAGAGTTTCTCTGCGTAACAGCCTTAGCTGTCCTGGAACTCACTTTGTAGACCAGGCTGACCTCAAATTCACAGAGATCCACCTGTCTCTGCTTCCCAGAGTGCTGGGATTAAAAGCATGTGTCACCACCACCTGGCAGGATTTATAAAACTTTGAACTTTAAAGGGGGAAGCAGAAAACAGTAATAATTCATGGGATCTGCAAGATTATGCAGTAGATCAGCTGGCATTTAGAAGGCCAACCCACCAGAGATTTGCATATCTTGTGGAGGTTAAATTCACAGTGCCTTGACTGGCTGGGCTGTCTCTAACTGCAGACTCTCCTGTGTGGTAGCATGCTCCCCTGTAGTGTGTTCCTCACATTGGGCAGTTTTCCCATGTTCTGTTAGTAGGATGACTTTTCCCCAAATTGGGTATTCTGGCATATAAAGAAAGATAGTCAAACCTTTTGTACCACACTGCAATTTAAAAAAAAAAAAAAAACTTAGAAGCCTGTTCTCTATAACTAACCCCCTGACAGGATGATTTCGCCAAATGGAAGTCCTTGTGGAGAAAGCACAGGAGGAACTTTCACAGAGCAGAACTGCAGGTGTCTGGCCTTGCTAGATCTAAGTCCTTCAAAGATTCAAGATGAATTAGGGCAGTATGGCAGGTGTCTGTCCTTGTTATATCACAGTCCTTCAAGAGACCAATAGGACCTGACTAATGGTGTCTAGGTAGTATTAATCACACTTAATAAACATAAAATAATATACATATTCTTTGCCTTTTTCTTAGCTCTCACAAAGGTTTAGTTTCCTCCCTTTATAACCTGTAATGGCTACCTTAAGAGATGGCCGGAACCTCCCCATCCATGCACTAGCTGATAAGTTCTGATATGTATCTTCAAGGAGTGCCCGTGTCCCTGAGAATTTTCCTTGTAATTTTTTATTACTAACAAGTTGTTTTACACACACACACACACACACACACACACACACACATTACAAATTCCTTGGAAATTTTTAACAGTGGAAGAAATAAGATTGGAAGAGTAAAGAATGTAGAAGGGGGGACTGGAGAGATGGCTAGAAGCTAAGAGTACTGGTTGCTCTTTCAGAGGTCCTGAGTTCAATTCCCAGCAGCCACAGGATGGTTCACAGCCATCTATGAAGAGATATGGTGCCCTCTTCTGGTGTGCAGGCATACATGCAGGCAGAATGCTATATACATAATAAATAAATCTTTTAATAAAAAGAATGTAGAAGGATAAAGAATGTAGGAAAATGAAGAAGAAAAAGAAAAAAGAATGTAGAATAATTAGAACACGAATGAATTGGAACAGAGATGTGTAATAGAGAATTGGAATTAGAATTGAGGCAGAGAATTAAGAGCCAAGAAATTATAGACAATTAGGGCAAGAAAATTAGAATTAAAGCAGAACAATAAAGAGACATGACTGGAACTGCAAACATGTGACCCTTTCCCTCAAATTAGAATCATCCTAAGATCCCTTTCGCTATTCCGAAGCAACCTAACCGAACCCTGGAAGAAAGTCAGCAGAGTGGGTCTCTGCTGGCTTCCAATAAATAATAGCAGCAAAATGAGAAAAGTTAACATCAGCAGGCTACTTAGTTTCTCAACCTTTAAAGATCACTTTAAAGTGACCAAGTAAAGTGATCATTCTGTGTGTCCTTTATGGTAAAGGCTGCATCTGAGGAAGGCACAGGATCTCATGTATGTCAGATAAGAAATCTACTACTGGGCTATGACCCCAGTCCTCTGACTAGACTAAGCGTCCCTGGGGCAGATGGACAAAGAGCTGTGATGGTCAGAAAGGTATTTCTGAGCACACACTTTGATGCAGAGCAGACTTGAAACTTGTTATGTCTCCACAATCTCCCTGGCCCTGTTCCTTTTACCTTATACCTCTCTCCTTTTCTCTCCCCAAACCTCTTACCATTCAGATACAACTTTTAGAAAATTGATATAAAAAAGAATTAAGCTGTAAGACAGTAACACAACCTTAGCTTTCCAGTCACCTGTTGTGCAAGACTGCTGAGTGGCCAAATCTGTTGACATCATGGTGGAGATCAGGTCTGGGAAGCACTGACCATCGGTCACAAGCTAAGGGTAAGAAAAACACATTTCAGAAAAGATTGTCATTTGTAGTTAACAGGAATTGACAGTCTTCAGAAAGAAGAATGCAGGCCAGGTGTGATATAGCATAACCTTTGATCCCAGCACTCAGGAGACAGAGGCAGGAGGATCTCTGTGAGTTCAAGCCAGCCTGTCTGCACAGTGAGCTCCAGACAGTCAGGACTACAAAAAGAAACCCTGTCTCGGGGGCGAGGGGAAAAAAGAAAGAAAAGAAACAAAACATGCAGCAAACAGCCTTATAAAATATGCTTTTCTTCCTTTTTAGTTATGCTATCATGTGTAAAGGACAACAGCAGTAGCAGCAGCAGCATTTCAAGGCATAAAACAAAAGCACTGCACAGAGATACTTCAATGAATATATGGAACTCCCACAGCAACTCCTGTGATTCTCACTACTCTGTCTGCCTTGTTACCCACCAGAATGTCTGCTTTAGTCTTGAAGTTTTTCTTCTTTGTGGTGCTAGGGATCAGACCCAGGGCCATGCGTATGGCAAGTAAGCACCCTACTGCTGAGGTGCATCTCCAGTCCGCCAAGATATTTTCTAATTTAAAAATTTTAATGCAGCTGGGCAATGATGACTCACACCGTTAATTCCAGCACTTGAGAGACACGGGCAGGCGATCTCTGTGAGCTTGAGGCTAGCCTGGTATATAGAGCAGATTCTAGGACAGCCAGGGCAACACAGAGAAACTTGTCTTGAAAAACCAAAAATAAATAAGCAAATAAGGAGCTCAAGGTGAGCCTCAATTACAACTACACAGCAAATATGAGACTTCCAGAAGAGTAAAATCTTGTCTCAAAACATACACACATACACACACACACACACACACACACACAAACAGAAAGAAAAGGGGAAAAAATTTTAAAGTCTATGAAGCTTAAGTTGGCAAAACACAAGGGTTCCACAAATTTTTTTTATTTTTGTTTGTTTTTGAAGACAGGATTTCTCTGTGTAGCTCTAGCTGTTCTGGAATTTGCTCTGTTGACCAGGCTGGCCTCCAATTCAGAAATCCACCTGCCTCTGCCTCCCAAGTGCTGGAATTAAAAGCGTGCACCACCATGCCAGGTTCACAACTGTTTTCTATTTGTCTCTATACTGAATTGTTTAATCTTAATCACGGGAAAATATAGGTGGAAAATAAAAACAATTCTATTAAACCTTATGTAATGTCTCGTCTTTTCCTGGTTCCCCCAGATCTCCTGATTTTTTCTCTGCATGGCTCATGCTCCAGTTTCTCTGGTGGATGGTCCCATCAACTGCCACTGCAGAGCCTGCTCATGCTCACTGTCTCACTCTGAAGACAGCAAATGCAGGCTCTCAATCCAGCCACACCTTCATCCAGCTTCAATAGCAGCAGCCTTCCTGCTAAACCTCAACCCTATCTTCCTCACACGGAGAACAGACCCTACCTAGTCAACCTTGCTTCTTTCTCTGGGACCTCAGTATAGAAAGATCCCAGGACCTCTTATCTCCTCCCCAGAAAGCCTTCCTCTAACTCATCAGTTTTCACCCTCTGTCCTTACAGCCTCCAACCACCCTACAGCTTTCACCACAGCATGCCCAAGGCTATTATTTCTGTCTTCCCAGCATCCTGTCATTTCTCTGCTTCCTCAACTTGACGAAGAACTGACTATAATGTATCCATCATTCTCAACTTAAAAGCTCAGTAGCGGGCTGGAGAAATGGCTCAGAGATTAAGATCACTGACTGTTCTTCCAGAGGCCCTAAATTAAATTCTTAGCAACATTGCAGCTCACAATCATCTATAATGAGATATGATGACTTCTTCTGGCATGCAGGCATACAGACAGAACACTATATATACACACACATACATACATATATATGTATATATATATGTGTATATATAATAAATGAATCTTTTAAAAAAAAAAAAAAGCTCAGTGTCTAGCAGAGTCATATCTGTTAAAGAACAAAGACCTGGGGCTAGTAAGATGGCTCGGCAGTTAAGAATACTCACTGCACAGCTCCAGAGAATTTGGGTGTAGTTCCAGCACCCACATCTCAGCTCACAATTATCTGTAATTCCAGTTCCAAGGAACCCAATGCCTACTTTTGGCCTCCATGGACACTGAACACAGAGTGTACTTAATATACATGTAGGCAAAATACTCATACATATAAAATAAAAATAAACAAGATTTTTAAAAATGAACACCTGACCTAGACTAGTCAAAATCACAGAGACAATCAGAAGAATGTGATTTCAAGAGGCTGTAGTGAGGATGAAGAGAGGGACTATTACTTAAGGCCTTGCAGATGGATCGGATGCAGCATGAATGGCATCATGAATATACTTAGCCTACTTAAACCACTTATGACGCTAAGGTGGTGAGTGTTATGTGCATTTTGCCACAATAAGAATAATTTTTAATAAGAACATCTAGCCAGTTAAATCTGTCTTTAAAAAAAAGAATCCAAGCAATTAACAAGAATGATTTTAAAAAGAATTTAATGCAGTTTAATGTAAAGTAATGCTTTTCAAAAATGTGTAACCTTACTCAAATAAATATAAATTCTACTACTTGGGATTTCTTTATTTTTTAATTTTATTTACTCATTTTTTTTTTCATTCAGGTTTTTCAGGACATGGTTTCTCTGTGTAGCTCTAGCTGTCATGGAATTTGATCTGTTGACCAGACTGTCCTTCAACTTAGAGATCCACTTGCATCCCAAGTGCTGGGATTAAAGGTATGCATCACTACTACCTGACTAGACTTCTTTCAAATGGAGCAATTATTTTAACATCAATCCTCAGTGCTGCTCATAGGCAAAGAAAATACTCCTGAAGCTAAAACATCTTTGGAAAACTTACCAATGTCATAGGCCATGAAGTCCGAGGAGAAGCATTTGGCGCCATGGCTCATGGATGTGTCGTTGTGTGTGTTCCCTCCGAACACCAGCATGGTTCCACTCACTATCACAGCTGTATGCAAGTAACGGAAAAATCGGCTGTCCTTAAGAATGGTCCTTTTGAGTTTATTTAAAAATAATAAATACAAGGTTAGTTTTAGAAGAATACTTATCTATCTGCCAATTTATATGTATAACATTTTAACTTCAGCATCAAATGTGCAAAACCCCTATATATAAGCCATTTACTTAAAAAATTTATAAAAGTCTGTAAGAATTTTGGGACCTAAAATGTTCACACCCTATGGCTCTATAATTCCAGTTTCCAGGTAAAAATTATGTAAAATTACAGATCAAAATTTATGCTTAATATTTTATTAGTAAGGCAAAAGCTAAAGATCAGACCTTCCAATTGTATAGGATCAGTGGTGCACAGCCACTGAGGACAGTGATCCCATGACAATGAAAATTACACCCACAGCATGATCTCTGGTGCATGTTAAGAGACAGTAAGGGGGAGGTGGACGGAGCTGGAGACCCATGTTTTATAATTATTTCACAACTCAAATTTATTTACATTTGCTAAAAGTACAAGTATACTTGCATACTCTCAGCTATGGCTGAGAGTGAGAAAAATTATCAGGTATGAAAGCATCCTGTTTGACATTTTAAAGGATAAAATCAGCAAAGCACCCCAACAATGGCACTTTGGTCATCAAGACAAAAGTTAAACAGTATATTGAATGATGATGGTGCAGAAGATTCATGTGTAAAGCCCTGGGTTTGAATCCCCAGCACCAAAAAGGAAAAAAGAAAGGACATGTTTTTTAAGTCTATATAAAATCAGCACAACTCTACTCCTGAGAATTCTGGAGAGAGGAATCTATAGTAGAGTTCAGTGGATGAGAACTGGAATCGGTCCACAACACTAAGCACTTTCTAACTATCCTTATAACAGAAAAGCTGACAGACAGCAACAAAAATAAATACTACCCACTTTTTACTGTATTTATTTCCTAACTTTGTTACACACAATGCTGAACAGAAAACAAACCATAGCACAATTGCGTGAACAGAATCTAGGCCATCAAGGGAAAGCTCTAGGAAAAGCACCCACCACATCTGGGTATCCACATCGTATCTGTAGAGGTCATCTGCAAGCCGGTATTTATTGGCACTGAAAGCCTTGTAGCCACCATGAACATACAGGGCCTTGGTCCTGTGATCATAAACACTGCTATGGCCATAGCCCCCTTGCACAAGAGCTCCCTGAGTATGAAGTATACTCCACGTGTTCTTTTCTGGAAAAGAAAAGAAAAAAACAGTAAAAGTCAATGCTGAAGGCTCCTCTTCTTACTAAACATTTAATAATTTAAACTACTTAAACATTAGTTTAAAGTCTAAACAGGTTCGAGCAAAAGAAGGAAGTTCAGGATATACTTTCATCTTATTTATAAAGAAGGACAGCTAGCCAGGCCTGGCCAGTGCAGGCCTAGAGTCCCAGGTACTAGATAAATGAGGCAGGTGGATGACAAGTTCAAGGCCTGCCTCAACAACTTAGTGAGACCTCATCTCAAAAGAAAAGGTTCTGGGGACATACCTTAATGGCAATGTTGGTCTAACATGGACAAGGATCTTGGGTTCAATCCCCAGTACAATTTTAAAAAGGAGGCGGAGGAAGAAGGATTATTATTAGAGGGCATAGTAAAGCACAATGATACGAAAGAAGTGGTGTTAGGGGTACTGGAAGATGAATGTTTAAGTAGTAGAAAACGGGATGTGGGAAAAAGGAGGAACAAGAGTTTAATGAAAACTAAGGATACATGGAGAAACCTTATAAAAGCCTGCAAGGTTGTATGTTAACTCAAAATCTCAGTGCCAGTCATAGGCTACCTCCCTACAGGTTACCAGTCTGAGAGGTATCTGAAACAATACAGGCTATTGCTATGCTCTTGGTTGCTCACTATAACTAGATGGTAGAATCTTACTGCTGAAGACACTGCATATTTTGGTTGTAGGATATGGAGAACCAATCTTGAACAGACCAAGAAAGGCCATCCTTGCTGGCTAGCTGTCACAGTAAGGTATGCAAGCTACTGATGGAAAGAAGCTATTTATGGTCTTACCCAATGCTGGACCCTGAATTCTATAATACTGACTTGAAAAGCAAAGATGTAGCCCCTGATGCAATAGTGACAAGACCATCAAAGGTGGGTAACCACCAGTCTCTTAAATTAGATTTGAGAGCTACTCCACAGGAGGGAATTCATGCCTGATACAATAACCATGATCAAAACTCATGGCTAAAGAAGTCATAGACTAAAGGAGAGAACCTATAGATTTGGCTTTTCTAAAGTCATATTGTCAAACTGCTCTCTGAATAATTGTGTTTATGTAGAGAAATCTGTGCTACTCTGAGCTGTGGTCAAAGAAGCTTCTTATTGTAATGGGCAGTGGTTAGTTCAAAGTGCTGAGAATAAGTGGTGGAGTGCTCAGGCACAGAAGGGTAGTATCACCCTCTGCCCCAAAACTCAGGCAACATCGTGGAAAGAATGTAAGAGCCTGAGGATGAAGAAAATGTCTGTGAAATGCTATGAGCACGACATGGCTGTTGCACACATGAACTCACAGCAGCTGTGGTTATCTGCAGAGGAGCCACAGAAAACCAAGCAAATTAAAAACTCCAGAATCTAGCAGGAAGGAGTTGCCAAAACCCCTCCTACAACCGAGAAGCTCCTGGTAGTAGAAGGCTGCTCAGGTCTTCTTTAGGGATACTATTACATGGTTCGTGTCCCAGTGGATGGCCCCACAACTATGCATATGGGCTGCGTTAACTGGACTCAGTGTGTTAGCCCTCAAAAGGAGGATATACGTCTAGGAAGGAGGTGTGTTGGGAAGAAGCCTAAGGGTAGATGGATGGAGAAATCCAACATACATTGGATACATGTATGAAACTTTCAAAGAACAAATTTTTAAAGATTCAGATTTTTAAAACAAGTTTTAAAGATTAAAGATTCAGATTTCTCTCAAATCGACATTTAATTCCCTATGATCTTCAGTGATTCCTTATAATTTTCAGATATATCTTAATGATCTTTAGATGTACTTTATAGGACTAACTTATTTAAATTTCAATTCTGACACTCCTATATACAGTTAAAAATAATACAATTAAACCCAAGGAAAGATAAGGTAAAATAACACTAAAGGACTATCCAAAATTATTTTAGTGTGCTTATTATTGTTTTGCATTATGCTTATTTTGGTACCTAAAGCATTTAGTGCTATCTCTGGCAAACTGACAGTAACAAGTATTTGTTACACAGGAACATCAACAACCTGAATGTTACCAGTTACATAGTGATATTAACTACTTCAAGGCAAAGTACTGAATCAAGGTTAGGTTGAATTTTTAAACTGTCCAAATAATAAGGGTAGGGTTTTTGATCTGATATTCAAAGTGCAACCACTAGAAAAAAATACACATACCTAAGTCATACTCCTGCACAACACTTATATATCCATAGAGCGGGCAATGACCAAAGATGACCAACATAACCACACGGCCTGTTGCCAGTGTAACAATGTGTGCAGAGTGCCCAACTACTGCATACTGCTCCTTAGCTTTGGGTGTTAGCAATACCCATGATTCGTTATGAATATGAAATACTCTCAACTCATTGGTCACGTTCCCCGTTGAATCGATTTTTCCTCCATACATGTAGATTTTATCCTACAAGAAAGATGTAAACAAGATTTTAAAAATCATTAAAACTTCAAATCCAGGGCTGGAGAAATGGTGCTGCTCTTAGAGAAGACCAGGGTTTGGTTCCTAGAACCCACACAGTAACTGACAACCAGCTGTATATGACTCCACTTCCTGGGGTTCTTAGAGAAGACCAGGGTTTGGTTCCTAGAACCCACACAGTAACTGACAACCAGCTGTATATGACTCCACTTCCTGGGGTTCTTAGAGAAGACCAGGGTGTGGTTCCTAGAACCCACACAGTAACTGACAACCAGCTGTATATGACTCCACTTCCTGGGGTTCTTAGGCCCTCCTCTTCTGGCCTCTGGTGGAACAGCATGCACAGACACACAAGCAGACAAAATACCATACACATAAAATAGAAATAAATACATCTTTTTAAAAAATAATATCTGAGAACAGAAAAAGATTGGTTTACAACCTCATTATTATTCTTAGCTTAAGAAGTATGAGAAAAATGTACTTTTCAGTGAATTACTAGGAATAGGATAGAGAAAGAACAAAATAAAATAAATTTATAGATGGCTTCTTTGTGTAACAGACCTGGCTGCCCTGGAACTAGCTCTTGTAGACCAGGCTGACCTCAAACTCACAGAGATCCACCTGCGTCTGCTCCCCCAGTGATGGGATTAAAGGTGTGCGCCACCAATGCCTGGCAAAATCACATTCTTTAGCTCTCTAAAACACCTTCTTCACATGCATTGTGTTACAGAATAAAATTACTTGAAAAATAAAGTTGCCTCATCCTACAACATATGCACAGAAACAAGGAAATAAAAAAGATGACTCAGTCATATTGCAATGTGGCTAAACTTGCTAATAGGCATGGGGTTCACTGACACTTTTTAACCTTCATTCTTAACCACTTGGCACTGTAATCATAGTATCCCAGTATAATACCACAGATTAAAATAGTTCCAACTTCAATTTCCAATTACCCCCACAACACCAAAGTTTATACCAATTAAAACCAAAGCTGAAGAGCTATTCAACAAACATAAAGGAACAGGAAGAGTTGGACTTCTTCCTCAACAGGAAGAGTTGAGATAGTTTACCTTATGTAATGCCAAAGAATGACCATATCTTACAACCACACTGTTCACAGAATTGTTTAGTGGAAGCCATTCCCTAGAAGTCAGGTCATACCTACAAAACAAACAGACCATATTTTCATCCAAATGACAAAACAGAACATCTTGTATTCTTCTATTTATGATACAATCCAGTTCAGAGATTTTTCAATAAACACCCAGGGATATAGGGAGGTAGGTACATGCTATTCTCACAAGCATACTTTATATCTGAGCCCACTGAGCATGTGAGAACTCACAATGGGGAGGCTGACTACACAACCCTGGGATACAGACATCTACTGGGAGCTTCTGTAGCCTCCTGCCAACCTCTTCTATATAATAATCTAAGCCATTAGAGTTTCTTCTATGAAGGGACTTAATAGCTCACAATAACTTCTACTCATTTAATGACAAACTGAAAGCAAGTACTGACAAGGGGATAATAACTAAAAGAGAATAACTGAGCAGGTATGGCTCAGTGAGTAAAACTGCTTGCTGCACGAGCCTGGCCACCTGAATTCTATCACTGGGACTCACACAGTGGAAGAGAACTAACATGTGTGCACATAAGCATGCACACATACTGGGGAGACCTGGACGGAATGAAGGGAGAATTTGGGGTAGATATCAACAAGATTATATGTGTGTGTATGAAATTTTCAAAGAATAAATATTTTAATAACAGTATTTCTTTTGATTTAATCAATTGCCCAAGAAAGCTAAAATATAATTATAACATTTTAATCATACTATAATTTCACTTCAAGAATTCTAAAATACAAAATCAGCAAAATAAAAATACTTTTAGAGCTGGAGTGATGATGGCTCAGTGGGAAAAATACCTGCTGAGAAATCATGAGAATCTAACTTCAGATCCTAACCCCTATAAAAGCAGGTGTGGAGTCACCTCTCTGCAACTCCAATCGCAGTGGGGGAAGGGTGCGGGCAGGTCCCATGGGGCTGGCCAGTCAGTCTACCCAAAAGTATGAGTTCTAAGTTAAGTGATAGATCCTGTCTCAAACCAGAAAAGTGCCAAACAACAGACGGAGACACCTGATGTTGGCCTCTGGCCTCCATTCATATGCACATGCACAAGTGCACAGACTCAATATAGTTATATGCCCCCTGTGGAAAATAAGTTATAGTCCTGCCTGCAGCTCATGCTTATTCATATACTACTGAGTAATCATAATCAATTAAAACAATCATTTAAAAAAAAAAAAGAAAACCCACTGTGGTAGTTTGAGAACAGCCCCCATGGGTTCACATATTTGAATACTTCGTCTCCAATTGGTGAAACTATTTGGGAAGAATTAGAATGTATGGCCTTATTGGAGAAGGTGTTACTCAGAGTGGGTTTTGAGGTTAAGACTTTTCCAGTGTGCTCTTTTTTCTCCCTTTTTTTTTTTTTTGGATCTTAAATGTGAGCTCTGTTTTTCTTGCCACCATGCCTTTATTCTGCATCACAGACTCTAACCCTTTAA
>JAQHUG010000170.1:2408728-2443804 GCA_028555095.1 Dicrostonyx torquatus | reverse complement strand
ACCATGGCACAAACACTTTCACTACCACCCCATCATATATACACACAGTAATAATATATTTTAGAAAATTAAATTTAAAGCCACTTACGCTAAAACCATGCTATAATCTGAGTGGTTGAACATATATCCGCCAACAACCCACATTATATTCCCATTGACCACAGCTTTATGAGAGGCTCTGGGGAGCTTTAAATCAGAATATTCCTCTCGAATCCAGAAAGACTGGTTAGCTGGCACAGGAACTGAACACCCAGGACCTAATTAAAACAAACAACAAAACAAACAGTTTCACAAAAATGCAGCATGAAAGTTTATAGCTTTCCAAATTCTAATCTTAATGCAAAGAATATTCAAATAATAGAGGTTCCTTTAGCATTTAAGCATTCAACATCTTTAACTTGTGGGGTTTTTAAATTTTTTACATGTATGAGTGTTTTTGCTTGCATGTATGCCTATGTACCACTTGCCTTACTGGTGCCCACTAAGGCAAGAAAAAGGCATATTGGATCCCTGGGAACTGGAGTTACAGATGTTGTGAGCTGCTATGTGGATGCTAGGAATCGAACCTAGGTCCTCTTGAAGAGCAGCTAGTGTTCTTAACCAATAAGCCATCCCTTTAGCACTTAACTGGTATTTTTAATATCTTCAAGATACTGACCAAAATCAATCACTCCCTAACAAAATTTAGTATCATACACTTCCTGATGACTAGGGAATATCCAGATTACATTTTCAGTAAAAATCTTGCTTAAGCAGCTCTTAGGGGAATGGGCCGACCAAGGGGTTATCAATTCAAGTGGGAAAGATCTTATGATTAAAATATAATGACAGATATAAATCTATCTTGGTAAACTCGGGAGCTGCACAGATGGAAGAGACTAGCTCTCACCTATCTCTCAGTTTCATTCTCTTGCCCTCTAACATGAGACCATGGTCCCTAATTTTCATGAATGAGTTACAAACGACATGTCAAACCTTTCCACAATTCTAAGGATATCAATTAACAACCACACAGGTGCAAATTTTAAAGAATCTGGATAAAGGGAGGTGAATGCTTGAATGTCATGTGATACATGATTAACATAAAACACACAGCTGCTAAAATAAACTCCCTTATGGTTCCCTAAACTACAACCTTCTGAGACGGAAAGGATAGCTCCTACCCTGCCAGCTGGGGGAGCAGGAGCACCCTCTGACATCACTTGCATTACAGATGCCTCGGTGAGGAAAGCCACAGTTGTCTGTACAATGAGGAATGTCACACGACTCCCCTTTCCAGTTCTCAGAGCATTCACATTCAACAGTATTGCTGCTGTTGTTGTTCTTGCATTCTCCTCGGCCTGAGCAATTATTCGGACACATGTCAAAACTACACAGAGAGGAGAAAACTAAGTCAATAAAAGCAACACTTCAATTGTAATCAGAACCTCCTCCTACACAGCTTAAGGTCTGATTGTCTTCAGCTCAGTCATAGGTTTAACCACAGGACTTACCATTTAGTCCATGTGTGCTCACTGAGCTCTGTGTAGCTAGAGCCCAAGGTTCAAGTAATGAAATCACATCAACCCTATTGGATTCACATATGAAGAAGGTAAGAATAAATAACTCAAAAAAGTTAGAGTAATTACAAAACAAAAGAGATTTGTACAAAATCACTCAGACTTGGCTCTAGTTTGGGAACCAGGATCCTATTCTTCCTGGTAGCTCAATACTAATGAGTTATACGAAAGTGCCAAGTTCATGTTGGGAAATGGCGAAGGAAAGGAATCCAATGAACTGCCAATATATTCATGGTACACAGTTCTCTGTAAAGTCTCTGAGAATTAGTAGAATTTAAGATTACTGCCCAGTGATATAGTTAAAGATCTTTAGTAACTTTATTAACTCATGTCAGACGGAGAAGAGCAGTAAACTTCATGATGAGTTTAACTGTGTCTCATAACATGACTTAAGATAACAGTATTGATAACTTTGAGATGACATAATTCAGACTTTTTAAAGGACTGCATTAGTGGTCTATTATGACAGTTTAAGAATAAAGACTTCTTCTACTACTGATTATTGCTGAGACACTAACAGTCTTTGTTAAATGCACAAAGCAAACGACTAACATTTTCTTCCAGCAGCAAGAAGAATGCCCCTCTCTTCCAGGAGATGCTCAGAGACAAGATCTAGAAACTGTGGTCCCAACCACTGGGGCTGACATTTGTTTAACCTTTTAGGTCCAATTTCGTCAATTATACAATGACAAAAACAGTGAATACTTAAAAGAATATTAGTTAACAAAGTCCATATTAATTTTTAGCAAGATACCTGACTTGCTTTAAGCCCCAACACACTAGTATCATTAAATTTTGAATATTATCAAAAATATTAAATCTAAAAATCTTACTTGTAAGTGATATTAAATCCAGTCAGGTTATAAGCAGCATCACTGAAAAAATGAAGCAGTGCATAACCTGAAGTGACAGTGACCTCCGGGGCCGTCTCATTGCCATCTCTTTCAGGAACAATGAGGCCACTGAAATGCAAACACAGACCAAATTACAGCAATTTCAACAGAATTCATCTCTACAATTTTCAATCTAAGTCTGGTCAATCGTGGATCTGCTGGGCTTCCTCTAGTCTTTGATGCCACTGCTGTTTGTTTGATCTTGCTGTTGTTCTGACAGAGTCTGAATGTACTTCTAGCTGGCCTCAAACTCACAGACACCCTGCCACCTTCCCTCCTGAGTGCTGGGATTACAAGCATGCACTACTAATGCCCAGCTTCTAAAACAATTTGAAACCAATGACTTTGGGTTTTTTGTTGTTATTATAAAACTTTTTACGATACTCTCAAGCAAGACTCTATAATCACATAACAAAATATGAACTGATAATTACCAAATATGTACTGTTGAAAGAGAAAATATTTTATGTTTATTTAGTAATATGTATCATATGTAATATAATACACCTACTATCATACATATTACTATATATGTAAATACTAGATAAATAGTAATATCTATCACTTTTCTATTTATATTTTTATATAGCTATAAAAGTTTTATGTCTCAGTAAGTGTATTTTATAAATGACATATATAAAAATATAAATAGAAAAGTGAACTGAATCTATAATCGTTATACTATTAGCTTTCAGATGCATATTCTTTGCTCAACTGGTAGCATACATTTTATGTCCCACTTTACAAACAACACACAAGAAGCATTTCTGTCTCCAAAGACTCCAAAAGCTGTCCCTGGGATCTTAGTAAGAGCCCAGTAAATAACAGTCAAAGTATTCGGTGGGTGGCAGTAAATTCATGTGAAGTAGAGAATTATTGAATCAGAAAGTACCATTTTTAAGATATTTGGCCCATAATACCATACCAACTTGTTTTCCAAAAGATATATGTTAACTTGAAGGCTGGGAATGATGGCACATGCCTTTAACTCCTGTACTCAGGAGGCAGATACAGAGATCTCTGTGAGTTTGAGACTAGCATTGTCTACATAGTTCCAAGTAAATATGTATGATAACTTGAAATCTCAATACAGAATGAAAGTATCCACACCCACCTCACATTACCAACATCAAGGAAGATGTTGGTATTGCTAGTTTAATAAATGATATATTCCCAAGGTTAATCATTTTTCACGTTTACTTGCTCCTACCTTTTTTGCCCCAGTATCAATTCACCACAGTCACTGCCACAAGTCAATCAATACCGACTGCCATGTAATATGCTCCACATATACAACTCTACCCAATGAATAAACAACTTATCCCCTATTACCCTCTCCCTTTCACTCACTCAACCCGTAGTGCCCTCACTTTTCTGAAGGTTACACCAGGTAAATTCCTATTTCAGGACTATGACCATCTTAAAAGCTCATTGACTGGCCTAGAAATTCTCTTTGTAAAAGAGATACTTTCTCATATTCACAGAAAAACAATGAGCCTTCTTACTACAGCACTATTCATATGACAACAGGTTAAAAAAAATCACCTAATTGGTCATTCATAGGAGTTGATTAAATGAGTCAATACAAATCTAGGTCTGCAAGACTAACAAGAGGCTTGTGAAGACAATATAGAGGTAGAGCAGGGAGGCACACAGCAAAACAACT
The DNA here is from genome assembly GCA_028555095.1 of Dicrostonyx torquatus. Taxonomy (NCBI): domain Eukaryota; kingdom Metazoa; phylum Chordata; class Mammalia; order Rodentia; family Cricetidae; genus Dicrostonyx; species Dicrostonyx torquatus. The sequence goes on along the minus strand of JAQHUG010000170.1, from coordinate 2,439,686 downwards.
GGCCTAGTGCACCTGCATATTTATGTGAACTTAGGCAAATGCACATAAAAGTGACTGGAAGAGTACATAAATGGGGAGTAAACATGAGAAGAGGATGGGGCTTTTCATTTAATTTGTGTGTGAACACGTGTGTATGCATGTTATCTGTACCTGTTGGGGGATACATGCAAGTATGCATGGAGAAGCCAGAAGTTGCTATCAGGTATCTTCAATTGCTCCCCACTTTTTTCTTCTAGAGACAGAGTTTCGCTTTGTGGTACTGGCTGGCCTGGAACTCACAATGCAAACCAGGCTGGCCAGAATTCTCAGAGAGCCACCTGCCCTGCCTCTTGAGTACTGGAATTACAGGCATGTGCTGCCAGATGGCCCACCTCATTTTTTGAGGTAGGATCTTACTGAGCTCACTGATTGGCTAGACTGGCTGGCCAGCAAGCCCCTGGAATTCTCTTGTCTCTGCCTCCTCAACACTGCAATCAATATGCTCACAAACCACATCTGGTTTTTATGTGAGATCTAAATTCAGATCTTCATGTTCATGTGATAAGCAATTTAACAACTGAGCCACCTCTCCAGTCCTCATTAAAATTTTAATCTGAAGATAAAACAGGAACGCTAAGATTCTGACAATACACAGGGGCTTATAGAACATAAGGCACACTTTCTACTGTGTATCCGTTAATAAGCACTAAGTGCTTGGGATGGAGAGAAGGCTCACTGGTTAGGAGCACTTGCAGAGCTCGTTCCCAGCATCTACTGCCTGTAAGTCCAATTCTAGGGAATTTGCCCTCTTTTTGGCCTCTGCAGGAACAAAGCAATAATGTGGTGCACATACATGTATACATGCAAACAAAACATTTGTAAAATAAAAAAATCAATTTTTTAAAAAACTACTAAATATTTAACACACTTGAGGCATTGTTCTAGGTACCAGGAATACAACAATGAACAAGACAATGTCTTTGTCCTCATGGAATTCAGAGAAACAAGCCTATTACAGAGTACCACACAAGGGTGTGTATACACACAATACCACTCAGAGGTAACTCAATGCAGGCAACAACTAAGGAAATGAACAGAAAGTGCTGCTTTGGAAAGGGAGAGGAGGGCTGGAAAGAGGTGAAGTGACTTTTGATCAGACATTTAGGTGAAACTATTAGCCACTTTGGTGGTTTAAATAAGAAATGTCACCCATAGTGTCAGGCATTTGAACACTTGGTCTCTAGTTTGGTGGTGCTGTTGGAAAGTTAGGAGGTAAGGCCTGTCAAGTAGGGCTGGCTTTGGCATAAAAAGCCTCACGTATTCCGGTTAGCACTCTGCTCTGTGTTTATGATAAAGCACATGAGCTCCAGCTGCCATACTTGCTGCTTACTACCACGCCTCCCTGTCAGAAAGGACTTTTCCTCTGGAGCCATAAGCCTAAATAAACTCTTCTGTAAGCTGCCTTTGTCATGGTGTTTAATCACAGCAAGAGAAAGCAAACCAATACAATCTCTCATTGTGTTTTCATTGGTTTCATGAACAGAAGATGAATATCCTTTATTTAAAAGTGTTAGAACAGACATGTTACAAATTTCAGAGTTTTCATATTTGGGATTATGTATATACACAGAACAAAATACCTTTGGGACATTTCTAGGTCTAAACAAAAAACTTGCATATCGTATTCCTCATACACATAGTCTAAAAGTAATTTTATACAGTATCTTTAATAATTTTAAGAAATAAGGTTTCATAGTGCAACATCTTCCATTTGTGGCATCATGTAAACACACAAAAATCTATGGACTTGGGGGCATTTCAGATTTTTGGATTGAGGATATTCCGTTTGTAGCAAACTCCCTTGAAACAATGAAGGGCTGTGCATTTATAAGGTTGGGCAGTCAGCGCTCTTAACCACTGAGACATCTCTCCAGCTCCATTTTTTTATTTTTTTGAGACAGGGAGTTCAACAATTGAGGTAGGCTGACCAGCCAGTGACCTTCAGGAGCTACTTGTTCACCTCCCTACTCCCCCCAAGTGCTGAGGATACAGGCAGGCACTATCGGGTTCATGAGTCTTCATGCTTTGCCAATTGAGCCATCTCTCTAGCCCTGGAACCAGTTTTGAAAAATCACAGTACTAAAGGTATTTTCTTCATAAACCAGAAACTCAGCATAGCTGTCCCAAGCTAACACGGGATCTCGACTGCATCTGAAGCATAAGCTGACATCACCAACTGTACTGTGTACATTTTCTAGTGCATCAGCCAGGCTTATCACTATGACAAAACACCTGAGAAAAACAATCTAAGGGCCAACAGGCTTGGAGGCACATGCCTACAATCCTAGCACTCGGGAGGTAGATTCAAGGTCATCACTGGCTTCGTTGAGTTTAAGTACAGCCAAGGTTACATGAAATCCTGCCTCAAAAAATAAGCAATAACAAAACTTAAGAGAAAAAGATTTATTTTGGTTTCAGGAATTTCAACCCATCATCACGGAAGGGTATAGCAGGGAATTTCCTCACAGCAGTCAGCAAGCATTTAGGCAAATTTACTCATTTTCTCCCATTTCCCCTTTAATTCATCCTGGCCCTGAGTCTATGAAAACCCAATCCATATTCAGGGTGGGTCCCTCTGGTGGTCTGAAGGAGATGTCACCCATAATAAGTCTCGGCATAATATATGGCCCCCACTTGGTGGCTATTTGGGAAGGATTAGAAGGTGCAGCCTTATTGGAGAAAGAGTGTCACTGGGGTTGAGCTTGAGGTTCCAAAGCCTCCCACCATCCCCAATATGCCATTCTCTGCCTCTTACTTGCAGTTCAAAATATAAGTGCTGCTCTGGCCATCTACCACCTGAAACGAGCCCAGTATGGTAGTGCAAGCCTGTACTTGTAGCATTTGAGAGGTGGAGACAGGAGGAGGTTCAAGGTTAACCTTGGCAACATTGTAGCATACACAGAAAATGACCATACCAGGGACAGAACTAATACTTACTCCATGAGATAAATGTTATGGAATTGATAAAAGTAAATTCAGTATGGAGTCAATCCAGGAGACACATTTAAATTCAGAGATCGGATAACGGATGAGCTTACCTAAAGGCAGCAATCAGAGGTGCATAAATTGAGTCCCCATCATACACATATAAATGGTCCCAGCTACATTCTGTAGCAAAATGATTGAAACGAAGTCTCATTATTCTATTTGGCCTAGAAAAATAAGTAATTTATAGTAATCATAACATTAGATACTAAGACAGACTTTTAAAGAATTTATAATAATATATAATATAAACATATAAATATAAACAGCATTCCTGCATTTGTTGGAGATCTATTTAGTATTTGCTATGTATAAGAGGACATTAAACAAAAGAGGCATTGCCTCAGACTTCAGGGGCCTAATAAGAATGTTTACAGTCGTTTTTAACATTCAATAGCACAAGTCCTTCCATTTTTACATTTCTTTCCTTACTCATCTTACTTAAGATTTCATAACACATCACTTTACAAAACACATTTTCTAAATTTACCAGTGTCTCTGCCTTTTCATGGCACTGTACCAAAAAGCCCTGTCTTAAGGGAGCTGTTTATCAACTCTGACTTAGACTGACTCGAAAGAAAACTAAAATGTCTTGCAGAATGTCACAGTAGTGGGCAGACTGTTTCCAGTCCTGGTCTCACTCATCACTGCACACGGCACTCTGGTAATTTCAGCAACCATATCAGTGACACTCTCCCTGCTCTCCACATTCCCCACTCTCCACAACTGCTAACTTTCAATGATTACCTCAAGCCTTCCAAGCCCCTCCTTTGTATTTTACTATGCTCAGCATCTCAACAAAAATCCCTGAAATTTTCCAAAATAGATAAACCTATCAATTTTTCTCTCCAATATTTAACTTTCCCTCCTATCTGGAACTATCTCATTCATATTTAAGTTTGCTTACATATCATATTTAAAAATTAAAAAAAACAAAAAAAATGATCTGTTCTGACCAGAAGAGATTGGTGAAATCTAAAAATAATGCTACTTTTTAAAATTTCTTTAAATATAAGAAATCTTTTTCCTCAATAAAAATTATACTTAGGGTCAGGGACGTAGCTCAGGTGGTAAAAGCTTGCCTAGAATGCATTCAGCTCTGGTTTGATCCCAATACCACATAAGAAACTGGGTGTTATAATCCCAGTATTCAGAAGTCAGAGACAGGAAGACTGTCACAGTGCAAAGCCAGCTAGCTGGTCTACACACAGTGAGCACCATGCCAGGCAGAGATTATCAGTGTGATCCCATCTCAATAAAAATAAAATGACCCATTTCTGCTAATATGTAGTAGGTTGTAATTGTTGCTTTTAAATGAACTAACAAACAATATTTCTTGGTTTGAGTATCTAAAATGGTAGAAAGTACAGAGACACAACAAATAAACAAGAATTATTTAGAATCTTTGAAGTTTTGTCCAGAGACTATAATGCTTTGACAAAGCTGCCTTAAATGACAGGTACAAAGAAGGAGAAAAGAACTGGGTGGTGGTGACGCACGCCTTTAATCCCAGCACTTGGGAGGCAGAGACAGACAGATCTCTGAGTTTGAGGCCAGCCTATTTACAGAGTGAGTTCCAGGACAGGCTCCAAAGCTACACAGAGAAACTTTATCTCGGGGTTGGGGGGGCATGGGGACACAGACTGACGACACAAGAAAGGAGACAGACAGCTGGAAGGACAAGAGGGCCAGGGGAATAGGCAACAGTAGTTTTCTGATGGTTGACTTACCATTTTGCCTGTAATAAAAATCAATACTCAGGAAAAAAATGACACATTAGCATTATTGTATAAAGATTTAAACAAACCTTTTAACTGCTTTTTTAAGCTAATAGAATTAAAATATGTAAACTTCTGGTATATATGATTCATTGTAACATTAACTCAACTTGGAACTTAAAATAACATAAATTAAGGGCCACTTAATAATAAAGCACTTGCTTAGTGAGGCCCTAGGTTCAGTCCCTGGCACCCAAAAAAGAAAATTTTAATTTCTTAATTATTTGTGTGTGTGTGTGCATGTTCACATGTGGGAGGTCAGAGGAACTTTCAGGAGTCAGCCTTCCACTGTGGGGTCCATGGATTAAACTCACATCACCAGACTCGCTCAGCAAGCACTTCACCCACCAAGCCATTTCCTTGGCCCCCAAAAAAGTAAATTTTAAAAAGTAAAACCACTTGCCAAATGAAAAGCTATTAATGAAAGATATTTCAGCACCAATGCATGGTGTTCACACCTACAAACCTAGGACATGGGAGGTTGAGGCAGCAATATCAAAATTCAAGGTCAGCCTGAGTTACACAGTCTCAAGAAACAAACAGTAACACATGCTTAAGTACTTTATCCTAGAATGAGCTCTCATAATAAATAAATTAAAAGAAAGTCAGCCATTATTACTTACTGTCCTTCAATGAGCCATGTGCACTTCGTTTTATATTTATAATTCCCAGGTCCATCTGTTACAAATCCAGAAGATCCAGTTAGTCTGTAATTTAAATAAAAAATGTCAGTCAAAAATTTATACAGCATTATCTTACTTAGTTATAAACACAAAATAAATTAAATAGATTTATACAATGTGCATACCACTACTAGAAGAAAATGACGGGAGAGTTATATTCAAACTGGATGAAATAAGTAACTGCCACACATATAAAAGGATATAAACACTCAAAGCCACAGAAGTAAACACTAACTGAATACCTAAATAATTCTAGCTATGAAAGGAAAGTTATCCTTCATACCATAAAAATGCCCACAAAAGCCAGGAGTGCTGGGCTCATGCCTGCAATCCAAAAACTTAGAAGGCTGTGGCAAGAGGACCACCAGCCTGAGCTACCTGGACAGCTCCAGGTCAGTCTCGGCTAGGGTGAGACTATGCCTCAAAAACAAATAATTTAAAAGTCATAAATACTTTACAAAGTTTTTAAATTCTTAGTTAAAAAGCTAAAACTACATAACCATAGGTCCAAGCAAAATACAGGTAAAACAACACATAAGACAGCAGTTTATGGGGGCGGACAGCACACAGAAGACCCATCCAGACCCACTGCTTCTGACGTGACTGGCCACCTACCACCCATAGCAGTATGCATCAGAACCTATATTTCCAACTCGATAGAGTTCCTGGATTTTCATACTTTTAGAAATTGCTCATTTTAGACATATCTGTAATCTCCCTAATGTTTAGACTCCAGTAATTCTAATGCCTGGGTATCTTCTCATGTTTTTATCATTTACATTTTCTTCTTTGTAAATTAATGAGAATTTTACACAAAGGGACCAGCACAATAGTTGAGGGCACTAGCTGCTCTTCCAGAGGACCTGAGTTTGATTCTCAGCACCTACCTGGCAGCTCACAACCACCTGTAACTCCTCTGACTTCCACAGGCACCAGGCACACACATGGTGCAAACATATACATGCAAGCAGAACATCCATATACAGAAAACAAAATAAAATTAAATTCTACTATATCCATTAACCAAAGCCCAATTTGATACCTTTTTTCCCAGATTAAGGATTACAGCTCTTTTATAGAACAAATACCTTTTCATCTGTCTATTTTCTATAAAATATATATTCTGAGTTTGCTTTTCTCCATTTTGTGTCAAGTATCTTTAGCTATATAGAAAATTGAAGGCAATAAATATGCCATGTTTCCTCATTTCCATCCAAGATCATTTTCTCCTCCTCTTGCACCAGCTGTCGGGCTCTCTAAAATGCATCTTTCATTTGATGTGCCCCTTACCGTGGAAGTCAGCTGCTGACATTGCAGCTACCCTTCCTCATACTCTGAGGATATTAGCAGACCATCCACATGTAATGTAAATGTTTGTTTACATCAACTTCTAACGGATTTATCCTAAACCCAGCCTCTCTCCTTTGGGGGAATTTGTTTTTGAGGAAAGGTATTGTGTGGTTCAGGTTGGCCTCAAATTCGCTAAGTGACAGAGAGTGGCCTTGATATCTGGCTTCTACCTCCCTATTGCTGAGCTCAAAGGTCTGTGTCACCCTGCCTAATAGCCTCTCCATTTCTTACCCTTACCATCTTTTCCTTTGCCCCATTTTAACCACCCATTCTTCTGACCCTACTACTATTATTAACAGTACTACCAACAAGATTTAAATTCTAAGTTTCCTCCCCTGAACACTGTCTCTTATCTCCCATAGGCTAGTTACCCCTTTTTACTGAGTCTTCCTCCCACAGAGACTACCAAGCTACTGAACCATCACTTCTAACCAACACCCACACATTTCCAGCCCACTAGCTAGGATCTCATGTATAGACCATGATAAAACCAATCTCCCAATTCCCTCAATGTTCCTTCCTTTCTCTTCTACTGCACTTGTATGATACAGATATCTATGTACTCTGTCAACACCCACTACACACCAGAAATGTTAGTCTAAACAACCGGTTCCCTTGTATTCCTTGACAGTAAATTTTGTTCTTGCTGTTGTTTGTTTTTTGAGATAAGGTTTCTCTGTGCAACCCTGGCTGTCCTGGAACTTGCTCTGTAGACCAGTCTGGCCTCAAACTCAAGAGATCCACTTGTCTCGGCTTACCAAATGCTGGATCAAAGGCGTGCGCCACCAACACTTGGCTCCTTGCCAATAACCAGAAATACATACTTATTTAAGTAAGGTTAAGTTTTAATACACTTAGCACAAAACAAATACCTAAAAAGTACTGGCTGAGCTAAAACATGAAATCCAAAACTGTGTACCCCAAAACACGTAAGCAATCTCATAATTATCAACCTAAATGTTCTGTAACCTTCTTCTGTCAACCCCAACACTTGGCTTCTACCTAAAAACTCAGAATTAAACAGACCCACTCTACCCAGTACAAAGAGGAAAAGGAAACAAAGGGCACACCCTGTCCTAAGTCCAGCATGAAAATTCTATATATATCCATTAGCCACAAGTGACAAGCATCTATCTACATGTACAGAAGGGCAGAGAAATTTAGCCACTATGCTAACAGATGCCCCCAAACCCAGGATTCTCTTTCCCAGAAAAGCTGACAATGAAGGTTTAAAGGTCCAAGCACTTCAATCCAACATGAGACACCTCTGATAGGCAATCCTTGTTCAAGGTGGTCCCTGGCCAGTCAGCCTCTGGTACTCAACTATCTTTGCAGCCCCTCTCAAGCACTGGTTACAGGTGTGCACCATCACACCCAGCTTGTCTATTGGTTCTGGGTCCAAACTCAGGCAGTTGTGGTTACGCAACAGGTACTTTACTGATTGAGCCATCTCCTGAGCCACCTCCCCAGATCTAGTTTTTGGGAAGCATTTGCTAAGTCAGAGTTTGGGGCCCAGGTTTGTTGTAACATCATGAGAGGAAGGTGTTATAAGAAACCAGCAGGATTGGGTAAAGGAGGCAGTTGAGCTTTGGCAGCAGGGAAGCTCTTGCATAAGGACACCTGTCAGAGGTGTCCCATGTTGGAACACTAGAGCCAATCCCAGAACCTGAAGGGCAGAGAATCTGCAGTTCAGAAGTCTAAGTCAGCAGACAGCACTCTCAATTTCAGAAGAAAAACTAAATTCTCCTTTTACAGGTGAAAGGAGAGCTGCCGTATTCTCACCACTGATTCTGACTTTCTCAAAATGTCTCATCAACATGTCCTGCAATAATAATTAACCAACTACCCACGTCCACATCCCTACCTCTGGGGCTGTCTCAAGGTCAGGTGGTTAGTCTGTCTCTCTGTCTCCAGCTCTCATTTTTAAATGACTTTAGAGAAGGAGTTTGGGGAAAGCTCTTTCTGTTTCTGTCTTTTTTTTTTTTTTTAATAGTTTCAGAACATTGACTGCAAACCTTCTCTGAATATCTGGTAGAATTCTGCTGGGAATCCATCTGGTCCTAAACTTTATTTTTTTTATCTGATAGACTTTTTAATTACAATTTCAATCTCCTCATTTGCTCAGGTTGTTGACTAATTCTTGGTTTAATTTTGGTAGTTTGGCTGAGTCTAGAAATTCATCCACTTCTTTGAGGTTTTCCAACTTTAATGGACTAGAAATTTTTGAAGTATTACATTACAAAATTCTGAAGTTTTGATGTCTGATGTAATGTTTCCCTGTTCATTTCAGATTATGTTATTTGGATACTCTGTTATTTTGGTTAGTTGGGCCAAGGGTCTGTTGATCTTATCTTCTCAAAAGATCAAATTCAGAATCACTGACTCTTTGCAGTTTTTCTTTGTTTCTATTTCATTAATTTCTAGAAGCTTTCATTGTTATTTCTTACCATCAACTAGGTTTAGCTATGGTTTGTTCTTGTTTTTTCAACATTTTTAGCTGTCAAATTAAGCCATTTATGTATGCTATTTCTGATTTTTTTAAAATGTAGGCACTTAGAACTACAAATTTCTTTCTTGAGTAGAATGTGTATTCTTTGGAGTTTTGGTGGAATATTTTGTAAATATCTGTTAAGTACATTTGATATATGATATCAATTAACTCTCATGTTCATTTTTTATTCAGATGATATTAGAGATATTAGATGATATTAGAGATAGTGGAATAGTAAAATTATCTACTACTAAGGGATTGATGTTAATCTGTATATTTAAACCTAGTGGTATAATTTTTATAAAATTGAATACACTAGAGTTTGGTGCCTACACATTTAAAATTTTAAAAAATCCAAAGTCTCTAAAATGTTCAGAGTCTCTCTAAAATATCCAAAATCTCTCTGAAACTCAAATCTCTTTTAAATGTCTTAACTGTAGACTCCTGCAAAATAGAAAATAAGTTACACACTTTCTTTTTCCAAGAGGAAAAAAAAAAAACAGGGCACAGTGACAACCAGACCAAAGCAAACCAAAGTCCACCAGTGTAAATAAAGTTCAGGTCAGACTTCCGAGAATCATGGTCTTCTAGGCTCCAAAGGGCTTGTCTCCTAGTCTCAGGCAGGCTCCACTGTTGGCTGCCTTTAATTAAAAAAATTTAAAATAATTCTTTACAAAATGTACTTATTTATCATGAGGATGCATGTGTTTGTGTGTGAGAATGCGCAAGTAGTCATATATGTGCTCAACGGTGCTCAAGCCTTGATGTGTGTGTATGTGGAGGTCAGAGGACAACTCTAGAGGAACAGTTCTCTGTAGTGATATTTCATTTATATTTTAATAAATAAATAAAGTTTGCCTGAAGATCAGAATGCAAAACAGCCACACTAGTCAGCCAACAGGCCAAGCAGTGGTGGCACACACCTTTGATCCCAGTAGCCACACTAGTTAGCCATAGAAACCGGGTGGGGGTGGTACAAACTTTTAATCTAGCACTAGAGAGGAATATGAGGTGGGATGAGACAGGAACTCTCTCTCTTTCAGTCTGAAGATTTCAAAGAGGTAAGAGCTCTCTAATGGCTTGGCTGTTTTGTTTTTCTGATCTTCAGGCAATCTTTATTTATTCAAATACAAATGAAATATCACCACAGTTCTCTCCTTCCACCATGACTTCCAGGTATAGAACTCAGGTCATCAAGTTTACATGGCCCTTGATATAATCCTTTACAACAAATATAAAAATATTTTTATTGAAATGTGGTAGTGGCTCATGTCTTTAATCCCAGCACTCAGGAGGCAAAGGCAGGTGGATTTCTGAGTTCGAGATCAGCATGGTCTACAAAGTAAGTCCCATGACAGCCAGAACTGCACAGAGAAACCCTATCTAAGAAAGAAAGAAGGAAGGGAGGGTGAGAGAGAGGAAAAGAAAAAGGTTCATCATGAAAATGTACTCAGGCTAATGGACCTAAAACGTAACATATGAAGTATGCCATAATCATTAAAAACTAGTAACAACAAACCTAAATTATAGTATTATACAAGTATTACAAGTGATAAAACATTACAAATATGAACCATGAGCTTTAGTGTTTAGACATTCTTCTATACTCATCCGAAAGTACAAGACCACAGTTACATGGCTCCTTCAACTTAAAAATAATCATCTACCTCAAGAGGTAAAAGGCAAAAATATTAAATTCCTTCCCTGAAATATTATACTCTCTTCTTGCAGCCCCTATAGGTAATCCGATTGCCTCTATGGTTTCATCTACTCCTTCTGTTATTAACAGTTCAAGTCTCAACTCTAATCTAAATCCCATGTTTCAGATACATAGCTCCTATTCCAAAGTCACTCAAGTCATCAAAGCCTCTTTTCCGTTCCCTTCTCACAGTACTGGAGATCAAGCTTCATTCTTGCCTAGGCTAAACAAATACAATCACAAAGCTACGTCTTCAGTCCTGCAGGGGTTTCTTTCAGCCATTTTGTCATCCTCTCCCCGTACTGTGAAACTTACAAACTCATCCCCATCTATTTTACTACACACTACTTTCATTTTTATCCCTCCCCTCCCCCCACTGCAAATGCCAGTGCCCTAATTTAAATTCTCCCATCCTCACTGAGTCTCTAGCAAAAACCTCTTAACTGATGGCTCAGTGCAACTCCCTAACCCAGGTATTTCAGGGGTACCTGCCATCTATCTTCTTTAAACCAACCTAACCCTGCCAAAACGCCTGGAAATTTCTGCTTGCCTTAGCACAACACACAAAGTTCATCAAAACCCAATTCCAACTGGCTTTACCTCTCCATCTCTGCCCCAGATCCCCAGACTAGGCCATAACTCAAAGACACTGACCATGAATCCCTTGCCTTATCATATCCTGACATCAGCCTAAAACAGCTTCCCTGCTGGGCATGGTGGATCCCTCCCATGTGGGAGAACTCTGTAGTCCAGGGTGACTACAGAAGGGAGAAAGGGGGAGTCAGAGAGCAGATCAATGAACTGAATTGGCAACAGTTAGAAATGAAAATGAAATTTTAGGCTCAATGGGTTAAGGCATTTGTTGCCAAGTTCGAAAACCTGAGTTCAATCCTCAGGACCCACATGGTGAAGGGAGAGATGACTTCCAAAACTATGACTTCCACACACCCACCCAATACACATACATATAAATATGACTTTTAAATTTAAAAAGAAAACAAGAATTTAAAAGACATAATTTACAACCATACCAAAAGAATGTCAAATACTTTGAGATATATAATACCTCAGCACAGAAAACTCTTAAAATCTTAGACAAATTAAGACCGAAATTTTTTTTTAAATTGGGGATGGAAATGTGGCCTGTCTAGTCTGCACAGGACCTGGGTTCTATCTATCCTCAGCACAAAAGGGAAGGGGTGTGCTCATGGCTTGGAAGAGCTGGCATTATATAGGCTCCCAATTCTCTTCAAACTGAACTACAGGTTAAGGGTACTGCCCTAACACATTCTCAATATTCCTCACCACAAATGGCCAAGTTGTTTCTAAAATCTATATGGAAACACCATAAGACAATTAAAAAACAAAACATGCTTGAAGAAGAAGAATGAAGTGGTAGCTGGAGAGATGGCTCAGTGTTAAGAGTAATTGCTTGCTTCATGATCATGAGGACCAAAGTTCTGATCCCAACCCTACATAACAAGCCAGGCATGCTCACAGAGCTGCAACCTCAGCTCCAAACGGGGCAGAGAGTCCTGCTTCAAAGGAATAGGCAAAGAGTGATAGAAGAGATACTTCATGCCTTCTTTTGGCCTCCACCCATGTACATAAGCACTCATACTCACACACAAACATGTACACTCACACATACAAATCCATATATCCTTCCACACATACATACATACTTACAAAAAGGTATAGGAGTAAACATCTACAGGCTACATGCAACAACCCAGTCCCAAAAATAAATAAGTAATGGCTGGTTAGATGGCTCATCATGTAAAGACACTTCCGTCCAAGCCTGACAATCCCCAGGACCCAAATGGTGGAAGGAGAAAAGGCAACTCTGGAAAGCTATCCTCTGACTCCAAACATGCACCACAGCACATGCATGCCCTCATGCACACACATTCACATACATACAAATAAATGGCTGAACAGCATGGCAGCACCAGTCTATAATTCAACAGAGTGGAAAGATTGAGCTAGGAAGACTCTGTAGGTTCAAGAACTGGAAGATTATCCTAGACAGCACAAGAATTCATCTAAAAATAATCAAAATTAAATAATAAAGTTCAAATCCTGTATGCTACATTTACCAATTAGATTATTGTAAAGACAACAAAACTACATACCTAGGGATAAACCAACAAATGTCATACAATTTTGAAATATATATCTATTTCAATATATATGTATATATGAAATATATATATATATATACTGAAATACATGAGATCTAAACAAATGAACACATAAAAATCCTTCTAAAAGACTTTTTAAACATCTTTTATAAAGAAGACAGGGTATTAAAAGATGGTTCAATGGTTAAGAGTGCATAAAAGTTCAAGCACTCATATAGAATGGTTCACAACTGCCTGTAACTCGAGATCCACTAATTGCCTCTGGTCTCCATGGGCACCTGCATACACATGCAAATACCCACATACACATAATTAAAAATAATAAAACTTGTCAGGTGGTGGTGGTGCACGCCTTTAATCCCAGCACTCAAGAGGCAGAGACTGGAGGATCTATCCAGGGATACACACAGAAACCCTGTCTTAATAATAACAGTAATAATTAAAGCTTAGATAAAGACAACAAATTTCCCTGGGCTAATCTCAGTATCGGTTATTGAAATTAGGAGACAAGAGGGCTAAGAACAAGCAAGACAAATTTAAAGTGTTTTATGACAGGGTCTATTTCAAAACTTTGAGGAGAAAAGCATACTAATATACAAATAGAACTGAGACAAATGCTTATCTTTTATAAGGTGCTTTATTATGACTAGGTAAGGGCATCAAAACAATTCATAGAAATACATTACAAGTAGACAATCAGAATGTGAAAAAGCAAAGATTTCTACAAGGTTGATACAAAAAGAGAACTCCAAAATATGAAACAAAAAACATAAGCCATATAGGAAACTGAACTGAAAATTGAACACAATTAAAAGTTGAACTTTCCGTCTGTGCATTGAGCTGTTACAGAACATTTTCTTAGTGTGCATGATGCTCTAGGTTCAATTCCTAGCATCACAAAAAGCAAAAGATGCCGTAAAATGTAAGACAAACTAGGGAAATTTGTGCTGGGTATGATCTCAAAATTATATAAATTTATAATTATCTTTTAAAAACATATTTTAAGAAATTATGGGGAGATGTGAAAACATACTACAATGATGCCAGTAAGTAAGACAGTGTGATGTCATGAAAGAAATAAAAATGGATGAAATATAACTGATAAACTAAGACTAAACCTATTTATCTAGAGTAAATTGTTTTGATAAAAACTGCAACATCATTCAATGTTAGGGAAACAATCTTATCGACAAATGAGCCTGAACTGTCTACTCACATAGCAAGAAAATGAAGTTAGACCTCATATAATATACAAAAATTAAGTCAAAATGGATCAAGGCCCTAAATCAAAGAGTAAATTCTATAAAACTCTTGAAAAGGAAATATAAGTATCAATTTTCATAATCCTGGATTCAAAAGTAGAGTAATGTGAAATGATTTCTAATGGACACAGAGCTTCTTTTCTGCACAATGAAACGTTTAGTATTAAATAATAAGGGCAGCTGCATGACCTATGAGTACACTCAACATCATAGACTTAAACACCTTCAAATATGAATTATATGGTATGTGACACTCAAATCAATGAGGCAGAACTGATGATCAGATTATATCAGGAAAACAGATTATGGGGCTGGAGAGATGGCTCAGCAGTTAAGAGAGCTTACAGCTCTTTCAGAGGACATGGGTTTGGTTCCCAGAACCCATGAGTGGCTCTATCTATAACTCCAGCTCCTTCTCAGGAATTCAAATCCTCTTCTGATCTCTACAGACTCTTGCAAGCATGTGGTACACACACATACATACACATAAAATTGAATAAGTATTTTAATGAAGAACCATTATTTAAAAATGGATTACATAGCCGGGCGGTGGTGGTGCACGCCTTTAATCCCAGCACTCGGGAGGCAGAGGCAGGCGGATCTTTGTGAGTTCGAGACCAGCCTGGTCTACAAGAGCTAGTTCCAGGACAGGCTGCAAAGCTACAGAGAAACCCTGTCTCAAAAAACAAAAAAAAAAAAAAAAGGATTACATAAGGGAGTTTAGATGAAATCAATAATTTAAGAAAAAATTCAAGGATTTCAGTCCCAAACAATATAGTTAAAAAGTAATATAACAAACTCTTCTCAGAAACTATAATGTGCCAGAAATTATATCTTTGCAAATATATAAATATATTTTTAGAAAAATAGTAAGTGCCAACTACACATCAATCTAAAATTAAGCAAGGAAATAATTTAAAAATTGTTTGGAAGGAGTTTTAAAAGTTTGATAATCACTTCCCAGCCCCTCAAAACTAACACACAGTTGCAAATACACACATGCATGAAGCTATGTTAAGAAGGTTAATTAGGAGGCTGGAGAGATGGCTCAGTGGTTGAGAGCACTGGATGCTCTTACAGAGGACCTAGGTTTGATTCCCAGCACACACAAGGCAGACAGAACTGTCTCTAACTCCAGTTCCAAGGGGATCCAATGCCCTCTTCTGGTCTCCACAGACACACATGCAGACAAAACACCTATACATATAAACTAATTATTTTAAAGGTTAAAAGAGTATCTTTAACCCTAGCACCCTGGAGTCAGCAGTAAGTAGAATCTCTGTGAGTTTGAGGCTAGCTAGCCTGGTCTATATATCAAATACAGGCTAACCAGGACTATACAATGAGACCCTGTCTCAAAAACAAATAAATAATAAAATAAATATGAAAATATAATCTTGTTTTTAGAAACAAGGCATTGTATATTAATGTAATAAGTACATATTTTTATTATATGCATATACACACAGAAGAGTGGAAACATACAAGAGAAATAAGCATAACATCACATACTAGCTACCTCAGGAGGATGTAAGAATAGTTATGGAAGGATAACACCAGGTCTTTGATAGCCGTAATATTTACTACTTAGAATAATAATATGAAAGAAATTCATCAATACCTGGTAAGTTCACAGATGTTCATTTTGTTAATCTTTTCATATCTTCTACAGGTTTGAAATACAGGATTGAGAATGTAGCTTTTGGTTGAGTGCTTGCCTAGCATGCCTTGCACCAAATAAAAAGCCAGGCATGATGGCTCTCTTAGTTACTTTTCTATTGCTGTGGTTCAAAACACCATGACTATGGCAGCTTATGGAAGAAAGAACTGATTTGGGGCTTATGGTTACAGAGGGTTAACAGTCCGTGATGCACAGCAGAGGCCACAGCCAACAGGCAGCTGGAGCAGCAGAGTTCACATCTCCATTCAAAATCAGGAAGTAGAGAAAGCTAACCTGAAATGGTATGAGTCCTTTGAAATCACAAAGTCAGCTCCCAGTGATGTGACTTCCTCCAGCAAGAACATACCTCCTAATACTCGCAAATAGTCATCAAGGACCAAGAATTATGAGGAACATCTTGTTCAAAACACCACGGTGACACATCCCTATAATCCCAGCACTCAGAAGGTGGAAGCAAGAAGGTCAGAATTTAACATCCTTGGCTACATGAGACCCTGTCTCAAAACAAAACAAAACTCTAAGAACTGGCCCAGCATCAAACATCTGATTACTTTTAAGCAACCAAATACTATTGCCAATGTTGGTCAGTGTTTCTCAACCAGCAGTCCAAATGCCAATCCAACTAAAGGGCTGTAATGACATTTGTTAAAGAGAAGTATGATGACATTCAAGCACAAGCTATAGAAGACTATTATAAATCAATCTAATTCGAGAAATTTGCCTCATAATCAACTTTGCTAAGCTTTCTAACCACAGTCTTTCATAATTTTGTAAAAACATCTCTAGTATTAAACAAACCAAAAAGAAAAAAAAAAAAGATAAAAAACAAGAACTCCACAAAGTTGTCCTCTGACCTCATGGCATGTGCACATCCATACACACATATCATACACACAATAATAAATGAAATAAAGTAATTTTTAAACAAGAGAAATATCAAGTAACAATTACAGTTGGCTTGGTTTTTTTAATATATAGGGAAAAGGGAGAAAAAACTCAATAGGAAATATGCTATTCTGCAGAAAAAATGCTTACAAATACTTGGAAACTATCATGTAAGTTAAAGCAAAAAAAATTCTATGAGGTAATTTTTAAAGCCACTAGAACAGAAAAATTACCTATTTTTAACAGGAGAAACAGAGTCAAATTCATTTTTTTGAGACAAGTCTAAACCCAATATTTTAGACTAATATAAATATTACATTATTTTAAATATAGTATAATATTAATATATATTCAATCTAAAAAAACACTTGTGGCACTGGGGATCAAACCCAGGGAGGGCACATGTTATGCAGAAAACATGACCACTGAGCTTCAGCCCCAGCTCCAGCCCCTTTCCACCTCAAGCTTGAGAGAGAATCTCATGCACACACCCACATATGCACACACACACACACACTCATGATCCTCTTGAAGACATTTAGACCTTCCTTGAACTCTTCTTTAGACAGGAAGCCCTTGAACTTATAACATTTCTACCTTAGGCCCCAAGTAGCTGGGATTATAAACAGGCCTATGCCACCAGGTCAAATTTGATCTTAAATTAAATGCCATTTTAAATTGTCTATGTCTTGTTTTTCTTTACATAATTGAAAGCACATTAAACATGAAAAACATAGTTTTAAAAGCTAAAAATGGCCGGGTGGTGGTGGCACATGCCTTTAATCCCAGCACTCGAGAGGCAGAGGCAGGCGGATCTCTGTGAGTTCGAGACCAGCCTGGTCTACAAGAACTAGTTCCAGGAGTTCCAGGACAGGCTCCAAAGCTACAGAGAAACCCTGTCTTGAAAAAACAAAAAAAAAAAAGCTAAAAATCAATTTTCTTTTATACTATTACAAGCTTTAAAATATACACTGCAGACTCGGGATGTAATTCAGTGACAGAGTGCTTGTCTAAGCATGTGTAAGGCCCTAGAGGTTAAATTTTCAGTACTCCTCCCCACCAAAACACAAGCCCCAAACTCTACAGTATTGTCTTAGGGTCTCTACTGCTGTGATAAAATACTATGACTAAGAGCAACTTGGGGAGGACAGGGTTTATTTCAGCGTACAGTTCCACAGAACAGTCCATGACAAGAGAAGATAGGGCAAGAACCTTGAGGCGGGAGTGCATACAGAGGCCATGGAGGAGTGCTGCTTGCTGGCTTGCTCCTCACAGCTTGCTCAGCCTTCAATCTTTTAGCACTGTCCAAAGAAAACTGGGCTCTCCCATGTCAATCATCAGTCAAGAAAATGCACCACAGTCTTGCCCATAAGCCAATCTGGTTGGGGACTATGGTGGTTTGAATAAAAATGGCCCCTATAGGCTCAGCCTTTCCAAAGTTTAGTTTCCAGTTAGTGGAACTGTTTGGAAAGAATTAAGAAGTGTGGCCTTGTTGGAGGAGGTGTGGCACTGAGGGTAGGTTGTGAGGTTTTAACCTACCCAGTCTTTCTCTCTGCCTTCCCAGTTTTTCTCTCTGCCTTCTCCTTGTGAATCAGATGCAAGCTCTCAGATACTGTTCCAGTGCTATGCCTACCTGCATGCCTGCCATCACACTTCCTGCTACGATGGTCATGGACTCACCCCCTCAAACTATAAGCAAGCCCCCAATTAGATGTTTCCTTGTATAAGCTTTATTTTACCTTAATTATGGTGTATCTTCACAGGAATAGAAAAGTAACTAAGACAGGAACGTTTTCTCTTATATTTTTGGTTGTGAGCCTAGCCTTTAACAGCTACGCCATCTCTGCAGCCTTAGGAGCATACCCAGATAACTCTAGTTTGTGTCAAGGTAACACAAATCTAGTCAGCACAATTATGATCCTTATTAACAAAGTACCTTTACAAGATTTAGAGTGCATATCTATTATTATAGTACTACAGGCTAGTCTAGGCTATACAAAGAGTTCAAGAGCAAGCCTGAGCTACAGAGTAAGGCCATTTCAATTGCGGGTAGGGCAGGTATGTGGTGATGAGGGGGGGCTGCAACACACCTTTAATCCCAGCATTCAGAAGGCAGAGGCAGGAGATTTCTGTGAGTTCAAAGAGAGCCTGGTCTACATATCAAGGTATAGGTCAACTAGAACTACATAGTAAGATCCTGTCTCAAATAACAAAAACACAAAACACAATTACAAAACAGGGGCTGGAGGGATGACACTACAAGATGGCTCCTTCCAACAGTTCGAACCCAGCACGCACGTAAGATAGCTGAAAATTACCTGCAACTCCAGCTTTAAGGGATCCAACCTCTTCTGACTTCCTTGAGCACCCATGCAGATGTGCAAATACTCTTAAACACACAGTAGTAGCAATAATAATAATAATCTAAGCTCAAGGATAATTTTATTTGAGTTTAAAAGAAAAACCACTCAGAGTATAAATCTCAGCAACTGCCCAGAGGAGGACAATGGAGGAAGGAGGAGAAAAGCCCTGCAGGATAGCCAGGATGGGTGTTGGGGAGTTGGGGATGACAAGACACACAATGGCAGGGAGAGAGGGAAGGAGGGAGGCTTTAAAGGATGAGTAAGGAAGCCCAAAATGTGGGCAAGCCCAATGTGTTAGGGAGAGGATGCCTAGAAAAGATGATAATTTAGAAAACCTGTGGTTGAGTAAACTACTGCCAAAATAAAATCTTCTTTAAAAAGAATACAAAAAAGACCAAGAGAAATTAAATGAAATTTCATTCACTTAATAACTACCATATGGTGTTCATTTCAAATTCTAAAATAAAATATGCAATTCAGCTAGGACTAAAATTAATTTCTGCAAATGAAAAATAAAGAATTTTAAACAAGTAAATATGCAGATACAGTCAGACCTAATGTTCATTCAAATTGTAACTTGAAGAGGAAAAAATCTGAAAACGTGAAGAGTTAAAACTGGAAGGTTAAAATCAAACTATGATCTCAAGTGATAAAAGAAAAGCAGTTACTGCCCCAGTATGGAGGAGTGTGACATCAGCCTCAGAAGGCTGGCCCACACAGATAGAGGAGTGGTCAGGGACAGCCTGAGCTACACAACTCTAAGCCTCAGAAGAAGTGAAGGAGGGAAATGGAGAAACGGGAAAGGAAAAAAAGAAAGTAATTAAAGAGATATGGCGTTAATGAAATAAGAAAAAAAAAGTACAAGAAAGCAATCCTAAGGAGACAAAAAGCTAGAAAATGTCAAGTCAATATTTCTGTAAATTTAGGACTAGTCTGAAAGTGTGAGGAAGGGAAAGGTGTAGTAATGAGGAGCGGGCTGCGTTCTCGGTGCCCAGCTATCTTAACCCCCGAAATAATTACACAGAAATTGTATTAATTAAACTACTGCCTGGCTCATTAGCTCTAGCCTCTTTTTGGCCAACTCCCACTCTTGATCTAACCCATTTTTATTAATCTGTGTTCACCACGGCTGAACAGTAAAGAAGCTACAGACAGAAGTTACTTTTGTCAAACTACACTTGAAAAAAAATCACATAAAATAGTAAACCTCTATTTAAGTGGAAGGCAGTTTCGTCTCAGAGGCTGCTAACTACTCAGACCCAAGCACTCCAGTACAACTGCAGCCTCGCTACTGCCGGAGATGCGTTCACACTGAAACCAAATTAACGTGAAATTTCTGTTCAACTACAGCCACTTCTGTATTTAGATAAAAACCGTTTTGATCATAAATGTACTCTGATTTTTCCTTTGTATATTTATATTCATGCCTCCATATATGAGTAAATAAAACTATTTGACTCTCTTGGGGATCTTGAACAGAAGTTGTCTATGGGAATGTGCTACAGGATTGGGAGCTGAGTAACCCTACTTGGCTAGCCCTCCCTCCCAATCAAACTTTCCATAGCAAAACTTTCCTTTTCTCTTTTTTTCCCCAAGACATTGTTTCTCTAGCTTTAGAGTCTGTCCTGTTACTAGTTCTTGTTGGCCAGGCTGGCCTCGAACTCACAGAGATCCACCTGTCTCTGCCTCCAGAGAGCTGGGATTAAAGGAGTGCACCACCACTTCCCGGCAAGCAAAGATTTTCAATTGTAAGTGACAAGACATCAACTCTAAAGTGTGGTTCCTCAGAAACTCAAAGGTGGCTTCAAGAGAGGCCTGAGGCAGATGCAGCAAGTCCTCTGCCATCCTCCTGCTTCTGGAATTCACCTGATCTGGGGTGAATTCCTCTCCAAACAGTGGTAGTTGTAAAACTCAATAGCAAGTCACCACCAAAAGAAGACAAAGCCTCTCCCACACACCCACAAAGAAGTAGTCCCCAGCCGTCCTAAGAGTCCCTTTGATTTGACAGCTTAAATCACATGCCTGTCTCAAATAGTCACTACAGCCTTGATGGTGGGTATATCCTCAGTCAAGGATACAACCTGAAGCTGTGGGCTTTTAATAAAAAGCCACGCAGGGTCACCTTCCATTCTCCCTTTCTTCCAATACACCTCCACCCCCACCCTCAGCACACACAAACACTGGCTTCATCAACAATATCCACTTATGTTTCAGTTCCATTAACTGCTGTGGGTTAAACTGTGTCCTACAAGAATGTGTGCTGAATCCCTAACCCTGGTCACTGTGAATGTGACTTTTGGGACTTTGCAGATACAATCAGATTTTGAAAAGATCATATGTGTACATCCAATGTGACTATGTCCATAAGGGAAGAGATTCTATGTAACAGTACCATGTAGATTGCCAAGGAATGGCAAAGACTACTGATATTCCGGAAGCTAAGACAAAGGCATGGAACATATTCCCTCTGGTCTTTAGAGGCAGGCATGCACTATTTTTACCTCATTTCAGACATGCAACCTCCAGAACTATGAGGAAATCCATTGTGATAAGCCAGCAGTGTGCAGTACAATAACACACTAGGGAAATCAAGGCGCTCAGTGTGATAACCCAGGCTTTTGCCTACGCAAAAACTCTTGATTCCTTCTGTAAGGTCTTTCTCCCTCAGAGGGTCTAACCACACTCAACCTCTTGGATTTCCCCAAAGTCCTGTCCTCTGGGATGCCTTCCATGAGAGCCCTGAGAAGATAGTCTTTCCAACACAACCAGTATCGTCTACTGCCTGGATTTCTGTCTTGACATTCTAAGGGCCTATAACCACCATCTATCTCCCACTCAGAATTCTGGACTCTCTGAGGAAAGAGCAAGGTGTAATTCTCACCCTTTTATTCTCAAAGTAGTGCACAATATCTAACATCTAATAATCACTGATAAAATAATCTATGAATTGAACAGGTTGATGGCACATCTCAAAAGAAGGTAATGCTGAAAGAAGAACTGACTCCTTTTATAAAGAACAAAAGTACACCAGGCATGGTGGCACACACCTTCAATCTCAGCACAGCCTATGACCTCAAAACCAACCTGGTCTACACATCAATGTGTAGACCAGTCAGGGCTATACAATGATACCCTGTCTCAAAAGCTAAAATAAAAATTAAAAACTTTAAGGAACTGAAAATAAGATCTGGCATACCCTATAATCCCAGTACTTGGGAGGTGCAGGCAGGAGCAGCAGTTTAAGGCCATCCTAGGCTACACAGGAAGTACAAAGACAGCCTGGAAAAGCCATTTAAAAACTGGGTTAGGGTTTTAACTCAGTAGTAGAGATTCTGCCTACCAAGGACAAGGGCCTGAGTTCAGCCCCCAGCCCAGTAGTGTGTGTGTTGGGGGAGTTATAAAGGGAGGGAGTAAACATGGAATTCAACAGAGACCAAAAACAAAACAAAAACCTAAAAGTAGAAAGATTTGAGTGGAAAGAGGGATGTTTATAAAGAAATGGGAGCCTGATGCTCAAGGCCATGCTGCAGATAAGAAGAGTGTTGCTTGATTCTTTTGTGATCTTATTCATTTACCAGGGAAAGAGGTACACACGTATGCCACACTGTCCATGTGAGGAGGTCAAAGAAAAACTTTCCAGCACAGGTCCTCTCCACCACTGTGTGGGTTACTGTTGATCAAATTCAGACTGTCCGGCGTGGCTACAAGTTCTTTACTTCCAAAAGAAGGAATTTGAATTTGAAAGAATTATTCTGCAAGCCATGGTGGCTAATGCCTAGAATCCTAACACTTGGGAAGCTGAGGCAGGAGGATGACAGTGAATTCAGAACTACTCTGAACTATAGAGTGAGACTGTGCAAAAAGAGGATGGTTTTCTGAGCATAACAATGACACGTTTTTAGGAGATTTAAATGCGAAGACATGGGATGATTATAGGTCTGAGGGACCAGTTATTTAGGTTGCAGCACAGACAGGTCAGTAATAAGGTGAAGAAGGGTCAGGTGTTCTAGAGAGCAGAGTCAGAGAGGAGCAACTAATAAAACTTTAGACAGGTGCAAAGAGCCACAAGTCTACTTTTTGGGCTTTCCTTGGCAAAACCAGGACTTGCAACTGAAAAGAAGTGAGGGAGGGAGGGAGAAATGAGAGGAAGAGGGAGAGGGAAGGAAAGAGAGAAAGAGAGAAAAAATTTTTTCAATGAGGATATGAAGTTTGTTTGGTATTAGGCTCAGCTCAGAAGCTGACAGCAAAACATCCCAATAAAGATGCCAGGAAATGACAGAAGGTAGAGAGGCTCAGGAGAAACAGAAGACAAAAGATAGTATCAGTCATATGGCTGTTCCTATGAAAAATGTTATAAAGAAGCTGGACAATCTCAGCATCTGAGAGGTCAAACCAGGATTGTTGCAAGTCTGAGACCAGCCTAGACTACATAGCAAGCTGTACCAGACCAGTACCAGATTCACCCAACATATAATGTACGGAAGAATCTCAGCCCCAAGCACTCTTCCAAACTCTGAAAACATAGCATTAAACAAGACAGATAAAAAACTAAGTTGGGTCCATGAGCATTAAGCTGGGTCCATGAGCATAAAGTTAGGAGTTCAGGTTAATACCTAGAAATACCTAGTACGTATTATAAAAACACCAAACTTGCCATTTTCTTCAAATTTTATTTTCAGAATTCCCTCTCTCTCTTGTTAGAAGGGCATTTGTGTCCTCAGACCACCAGCCAATGATTCTAGCAGTTAAGATGCTTTTATGCTATCTTTTCTATTATAAAAATCTACTTTGTTTCCTTTATTTTTCAAAGACTTTGCTAGAATCAAGACAGTCCTTCCAAAGAATGATCAAAAAGGTAACTGAACTGAGACAAAAACGAAAGGCCAAATGCTATCATAGACAGCAGGATTTCAGAATCACACAAGGCCTAAGTTCAAATTCCAAATTCACACAAGTTCTGTGGCTTTGGGCAGGTTATTCAATAAATCTGCAAGTTTTGTACTTTGGTGTAGCTGAGTGGTAACACACCTGGCATGTAAAAAGCCTTGAGTTTCATCCACAGCATAGAAAGAGGGGGAAAAAAACAAACAATAAAACAAAACAGAAAACCAAGAACACTTCAGGATAGGTCAAAGAGCTCAGTAAGTGAAGGTTCTTGCCACCTAGCCTGACAACCCAATTTGACCTCCAGAGCCCATGTGGAAAGAGAATCAACTCCATAAAACTGTCCTCTGACCTGTAGACAGGCATGTGCACCCATATATAAATATTCGGCATTAATACACAAGCAATGCTCTTTTTAAACGCCCACTTCAAACTCAGTTTACCTACCTTTGAAATGGGAATATTAAGAATTAAAAGGGTAATTTCTAAAAAGGCATTTTAAAGGCACAATGTGCGCGTGGGAGGTAACTGAAAAGAAGGAAGATGCTGCTGTGACCATCACTACTGTTACAGTATACACTGACACAAAATAAATGCCAATAAATTCTTTAGCTCAGCAATAACATTAGTAAAATTTAACACTTCATTAGTCTACATTTCTTTCAAGTAACAAAAAAGACCTACACAGTCTTCTAACACAGGAGTTACATAAATAAGTATTAAAACCTGGGCCAGCAGGATGGTTCAGTGGGTAAGGCACTTGTCACACAAGCCTAACAGCTTGAGAGCAATCCCTGGAACCTAAGCTACCTTCTGACCTCCACACAGGAATCTTCTCATGTATACTGAGCACGCGCACACACACAAACACACACACACACACACACACACACACACACACACACACATCCGCTGGCACACAAAATTAAAACAGATACCTTGTCTTGATACCATTCTAAACCAGAATGGGAGTATTGGGAATGTAGCTCAGTAGTAAAGTGCTTACCCAGCCCACATGAGGCTCTTGATTCAAGACCAAGCACTACACTGAAAATCAGAATCAAGTCAAAAACGTATCACAGAAGGAAGGAAGAGGCAAGTTAAGCCAGGATACATATTACTGTAATCAAAAGCAACATTTAACTCTTTCCTCATCCTCAAAGATGAATCATTCAACTAAAAGGCTGTAACTTCCTCCTCCTTTATGAGTATCTATTTATTTTTAATTTCTGAGAGACTCTCAAGTAACCCCATGTTACTCTTAAACTGCTATGTAGCTGAAGCTGGCCTTGAACTGTTCCTCCTGCCTCTGCTCCCAAGAGCTGTGATTATAACTTGTGAGACAGAATACTCTCTCAGAAAATATATAAACATTATTTTAAAAGTAGTTTTAGATTTATTTTATGTGTACCGTACACTAGGCATTGCCTAGGACCCGTGGAGGCAAGAAGAGGTCATCAGCCAGGACTTCCAACCACTGAGGCAACTCTCTAGCCCTGTTTTTTTAAATCAGATTCATAAAGGCCAGACTGACCTCAAACTTGCTATGTAGCCCAGATAGCCCAGGCCAACTTTGAATTTCTGATCTGTCTGCTTCTGCTGCCAAAGTTCTGGGTTTACAGGTGTGTGTCACCACTCTTGACTTTTCATTCTTTTAAAACTTCCAGAAGCCATTTAATAGAATGGTATTGTCAGAGGCAGTCATAATTGTTTGCCCAGCAAAGCACACTGACAGCAATTAGAACAAACTCAAAGGGAATGTCTGTAACAGTCACTTACATCTCAGAGTACCTGAGGCATTATCAGGAATGCCTGCCCTGTTTAAAAAGCTCATCTCTGAACTGTTCATGCAGACACTCACATCCTTTTCTCTCCCTGCCAATCCCTTTTACAGGTAGATGACCCCGACCAACACTTCTATGTGCCAGGTACATGCCTTGAAAGCACCCCAAACTCAATGTGTATAAAACTAAGCTTATCTCAGCCTTCCCGTGGCCCTGTGTCTTGTAAGTGGTATCAACCACACAAAATAAGATCTACTATTTCCCTTTCTCCACTATTACTTTCTCTTCCAAGAACAAACCAGTCTAAAAGAAAGACCTAATCATTTTATCTCCCCAACACCACACAATATCTACCACGTCTCCATAACCTCTGCCTCTGACCTACACCAACAGTCTCTATCAGCTGCTCATGACTTCTCACGCCCAGTGTAAACTCGCCTACTCCAAACAATACAGAAGAGCCCACTCGGTACCTAACAGAGTATCCAGATTTTCAGAATTTGAAGATCCCTCCATCCATTGATCTTGGAAGCACTAAAGCCAACTGGCTCCAATCAATAACTCTATAATAAAAACAGAGTGACCTGTTGCATTCCATCACTCTTGGGTGAATGTTCAAAATTCTAAATCCACGTCCTACCTCTACTTGGCATGGCACAGACCTCTCTGGTCTCCAGTCACTCTAACCTGTTACGATACCACTCATTCCTCATCTTGGCCTTTCAACATCAGCCCTCAGGAACATCTCAACAGAAAGATGAATCTCAGTCTCGCTTTGAAACAAGTTAGCTTCTGTTGCTATCATTCACCTCCACATTCATGCAAAATTACAACAGACTGATAACTGGACTTAAGATACAGTTAAAGAACTTTTAAGAATGATTTATTTCAGCTAAGCGGTGGTGGTGCATGTCTTTAATCCCAAATCTCAGGAGGCGGAGGCAGGTGGATCTAGACTTCAGCCTGGTCTACAAAGCTAGTTCCAAGACAGCCACGGCTACACAGAGAAACCCTGTCTCAGTGGGGGGGAAAAAAGATTTATTATTTTTATTTTGTGTATAAATGTTTTGCCTGCATATGTGCCTGGTGTCCTTGGAGGTCAGAAGAAGGTGTATGATTCCCTGAAACTAGAGTTAGAAACGGCCATGAGACACCATGTGGGTGCTGGGAATCAAACCCAGGTCCTCTGCAAGAGCAATAAGTGCTCTTAACCACTGAGCCATCTCTCCAGCTCCATTATGATATTTTTATTCCCAAACTAAAAGGTAAGTTCTGCAAGAACAAAATAAGATCTGTCTTGTTTACCATTGTATCTCACAGCCTAAAAGAGAAGCACTTACTTGAGAGTTCATCTTGTCACTGTTCTGAGTCCCCTAGAAGACCTGACATTATCAACCAATAAGTTAACATTCCAAACTTCTCCCTTACAACTGTCTTCTGCAGAGGCACCGGTAAAACTCCATCCTCTGGCCTCCACCACTATGTCTGCATCTTTCTTTCTATCTGGATTCTTGTCCCCAGTTGCACATTTTCAAGTCCTACTGAACCTCAAATGCCCAAGTTCAAAGTCATTTCCTCCTCCAAATCTTAATTACTTACTCCTAGCCAGCCACACACTCTCTGCCCTTTCATTTCCAGAGGTGCTCCTGTACCCCTTTCGGGTCTCAGACCAGACAGCACTCACATGAGTGGCTTCAACATCACCAGCCAGTCAGAATCCTGTGAAGACCACCTGCTTGTATTCTGTTGATAGTTACTATCTAAAATTATCTCGCTCATCCCTTTTGCCTGTCTACTTGTCAACTGCCTGTCACCCTTCTGTAGAACACACAATCAATGGGAGCAAGAGTCCTATTTGTCATGCTCACTTTCCCCGCTCTCCCATGTCAGATGGAGAACAGAGTCAACCAATATCTGCCAAAGATATGGAGGTCTCTAGTTCCTCTAACTTGGTATTCTGTGTACATAAACTTTCCTTGCTGTATCCCTAACTTCCTGTGAACCACACCAAACTCTGGCTAATCTACCTACTTGTATGTATAGTCAAGAAATCCTCTAGCCGGGCGGTGGTGGCGCACGCCTTTAATCCCAGCACTCGGGAGGCAGAGGCAGGCGGATCTCTGTGAGTTCGAGGCCAGCCTGGTCTACAAGAGCTAGTTCCAGGACAGGCTCCAAAGCCACAGAGAAACCCTGTCTCAAAAAACCAAAAAATAAAAAAAAAAATAAGAAATCCTCTCACAACAGAAGCAAGTAATAGATAAATACTAATTAATTAATAAGTGATCTCTCCAAGAGGTTCTGCCAGGCCAACTCCTAAATGTATGTTAAGGGAAATCCTGGGCTAACAGGAATCTCCTCTCTAGACAGCCCGTTCCACCAACAGTGAGGAACCAAAAACTAGTTTCTTCACTTCCCTTTGAACGTCAAACGTCTATCCTAAAATCTCACAATCCAACCCTACCCTTCTATTCCCATCTAACATGTCACTTACACTACTCTGTTTCTAGGTACTTACATATCCAACTTTTTGGATGATCAAAGGTAGTAGTACTGAAGAACTGGCTCACTCATCTTTTCCTTGATACCTCGTCTATCCTAAACAGACCAGTTTTCAGGGCCGGCTTTTATACTCTTCAGGACCCAAATCTAACCCACAGCAACAAATGCCTCCAGAGTGTTCCCATTCCTTCTCAGTCTTCCACCACAGTAAGACCCCAAGGCGACAAATTAACGTCCCTCCCAAGAGGCAAGCGACCATCAAACACAGTGGGACATGCCCTACCCTACCGAGTTCATGCCCCGCACCTGTCTCGGCCTGGAACGTCGGGCTGGGCCTGCACCCTTCACCCCCACCGCACTCACCTGAAGCGGCCCCCGCAGTGCTGGCATTGCTCGCCCACCCAACCCGCGGGGCAGACGCACTGGCCAGTGCCAGGGTTGCAGCGGCCGCCGTTGACACACGGCCGGTCACATTCCTTGGCCTCGGCTGCGGCCGAGCCTGACACCGCCGCCGCCACCGCCGCGGCCTCGGCCTCCCGGGGCAGCGGCAGCAGCAGTAGCGAAAAGAGCAGCGGCAGCAGCAGCGGCGGGGACAGCGCCCGCGACAGCACCCACGGGAGACACAACCCGGCGCGCGGCCCCGGCCTCCAGGCCCCAGTCGCGGCGCAGAGTCGGTGCTGCTCGACCTTCCTGCCCGCGGGCGCTGCTGTCGCCTCCGTGCTCCCCTTCAGCAGCGCCTCAGTCGCCGCCGCCGCCGGCGCCGCCGCCGCCGCCACCATCTTCTTGGGGCTGAGCCGGCGCCCAGCGAACACATACACACCCCGCACGCCGGCTCTGCTTCGCCTGGCCGTGCTGGGCGGGGCCGAGCGACGGTGGCCGAGCCAGTCCATACCCAGGGCGGGGCTCAGGCTACGCGACGGGCGGGGGCGGGGCTGGCGTACGCGGTGGGCGGGGCCAGCTCCGTGGTCCTTTGGCTTGCACGGTGGCAGAATTGACTCAGTCCCAGGGTCTTGGCGCAGCTGAAAGCGTCTCTGGCGGCCGAGGCTCTTTTCTTTTCACGTCTCGCTACACCGCGAGATAGCCAGTGCCTCCCTACGGCGGCTGCCTGGCTCTGCTACACAGGTGACTGCGGTAAGTGTTACCCTTGGGATGCCTCCCGCCCATCAGTCGGTTGCCCCAACAACATCTTGGTGAGAGACAGGACTGAAAAGGCTGCCTAATGGTGTGGTATGCTGCTAGCTGCGACCCTGCAGAAGTAGTATTGCATCCGAGTTTCTAAAACAGGGATAACGAAATGGCACGTGTGTTAAGAACCTGGCATTTGAATAACTGTGTAACTAAATAGAATGCACACACATCCAGGCCTCCCCTACCAGACTTATGTACACCTTTAATGATAGGGGAGAAGTGTGAGGTTGTCTTATACCCCACGACCTACCATATTCTCTGAAGAAAGAACAGCCCAGAATTACCTGGAGCACTGTCAGCTTGCACATCAGCTCCAGAGCCCTTCTTACTAACTTCAGTGCCTCCCCCTCTTCTCCCAACAGTATAAGACTTGTGTGGTCCTCTACCCTGGAATCCACACTGGACCCTTGACTTCACTGAGCCAGCAGAAGAATGTAGTGATAAAGTGTCAGTTCCAGCTCTGACCTTAACTTTTTGTTGTTTGGTTTGGGTTTTGTTTTTTGTTTTCTGGAGATGCTCCTGCTCTTCCAGCTGGGAAAGAATCACTCAGAGAACAGGTGGAGAGGAAATGCCCCAGGCATTTGAACCTTGTGAGCCCTTCCTAACTGGAAAGTCAGTCATTGTGTGAAGAAGCCATCTGGGTTGTTTTAGCCATCTGTATTAGTCAGGGTTCTCTAAAGGAACAGAACTGATAGAATGACTATATATGTACACGTTATATTATATTATAATTAGGTGTATTAGGCTGGCTTACAGGATGCAGTCCTAGGATTCAATAGTAGTTGTCTCACACTAGAGAAGATGAGAGTCTGGTAGTTGTTCGATCCACAAACCTGGACTCAGCAGTCCTAATTTGGTGCTGGAGTTCTAGAGGATTCCTTGAGAGCTGCTGGTCTTCAATCTGCACTGGGATTCTAAAGAAGCCGGTTCTAATATTGGTGAGTTGATGCCTCAGGAACAGGCTAGATGAACTTGCCGCCAAAAGTAAGGGCAAGCAGGCAAAAGCAAAGTTTCCCTCTTCTGTGTCCTGTTATCTCAGCTGCCATGAGAGACGCTGCCCAGATTTAGGGTGAGTCTTTTTGCTTCTGATAATCTGATTAAAACAGTTCTTCACGGCTGGGTAGTGGTGGCACATGCCTTTAATCCACTAGGGAGGCAAAGATGGATCTCTGTGCGTGTAAGTCCAGCATGGTCTAAAGAGTGAGTTCCTGGACAGTAAGGGCTACACAGAGAAACCCTGTCT
>JAQHUG010000170.1:2368606-2390475 GCA_028555095.1 Dicrostonyx torquatus | reverse complement strand
AACTAGTGAGCAGGACCTGGTGGGTGGAGAGAAACTGGTCCTGGGGGACCAGCGGGACAGAAAATACTGATAGTTACACTCTAGGGCTAACCCCAAGGGCTCCCCATAACTGGACTCTGACAAACTTTTACTAGTTCTGCTGGATCTACCATCACTGGTATGATTGAAATTCATGGTTGACCACCTTACTCACAGGCTGTAGACATCATCCCATCATTCTCCAAATAGATCTAATGATTGTGTCCTAGTCAACTGACTGTTATCCAGTACTTGACCCTTCATAAAAAAAATCAAAAGACCTTTAAAATTAGTTATCCTTCCCTATATTCCCTCCTTTATCCTGCCTTCCATTCTCCTGCTCATTGAATCCCTCTGTTCCAGTTTTCCCTTTATAACACTGTGGTAGTTTGAAAGAAAATGGCCCCTAAAGAGAATCACACTATTAGGAGGTGTTGCCTTGCTGGAGTGGATGTGGCCTTGTTGGAGGAAGTGTCACTGTAGAGTCAGGATTTGAGGTCTCATATATGCTCAAGCCACACCCAGTAAAACAGAGTCCTTCATATTGCCTGCAAGCCAAGATGTAGGACTCCCAGCTACTTCTCCAGCACCATGTCTGCCTGCATACCACCACATTGTACCATGATGATAATGGACTAAACCTCTGAAAATGTAAGCCATCCCAATTAAATGTTTTCCTTTATAAGAGCTGTCATGGTCATGGTGTCTCTTCACAGCAGTAGAAACCCTAACAGAATAGGTGACAAGGACTGTGGACTTTGCCCTAAAGAATGAAATACGTATCTCAGGTTGGCTTCCAATTGTCACTAAGTCAAAGTGAGCTTAAAGAACAGACCAGCCCTCCTGACCTCAAGACAGACAGGCAAAGAAGACAAAACAGGTTAGACACACCAATTATAGAAATAATACTCTCTGGGCAGAACCTGTCCAGGATGCATCCTGTCATTCATACAACAATTTGGCCAGCTGTCCAATCAAAACATAATCTCTCAGACTGGAGAGATGGCACAGAAGTTAAGGGCATTGACTGCTTTTCCAGAGGTTCTGAGTTCAATTCCCAGCATCCATATGGCAGCTAACAACTGTCTGCAACTCCAAGATCTGACACTCTCAAACAAACATATGTTCAGACAAAATACCATTTAAAAAAAAAAGAAAAGAGAAAAACATCATCTCTCATATATTCATGGGAGGTAGAATCAGAAAACCAGGTCCTCCTTTATTGGCATCCCAATAAAGAGCAATCAGAGAAGAGAAG
The DNA here is from genome assembly GCA_028555095.1 of Dicrostonyx torquatus. Taxonomy (NCBI): domain Eukaryota; kingdom Metazoa; phylum Chordata; class Mammalia; order Rodentia; family Cricetidae; genus Dicrostonyx; species Dicrostonyx torquatus. The sequence continues at coordinate 2,389,199 of JAQHUG010000170.1, read as the reverse complement.
ACTCTTCATGTGTTTCCTTCCAACCTTTCATGAGTTTCCTCAAAGAGACTGTCTTCCTTAACCCTAAAGAAGATTCCCTAAGACGGATCCTCACATGGCCTATATATTTTAACCAGAACTGGTACACAAACCTAACCTCCTGATATCAGAAGCACTCAATTTGTTTTGGTATCTGGGAACACAGTATTCATCCCCAACCAGTCAGGACTAAGCGAGAGCCATGGAACCCTGGCGTGTCTTCAGGGGACACTGGCTATGGAGGTCCTGACTGAAACTAAGTCCCAAGGTAGGGTAAACTGACTGGGACCTCCAAAACCCAAATAATTCATGTGAGAAACACAGACCATCGCAGTGATTAGGACATTTAAGAGCATTTAGTGACAATTAAATCACTAATATTTGTCAGTGACCAAGCCAGATGATGCCTCAGAAGCTGCCTTAATGTCCAAGCTCACTGGCACAGCATTTTTAAAGGCAAAAACCACAATTACATCAGTGTCAATTGAGAGTCAGAGTAACCTTGCAAAATTTGCTTCAACAGAACATAGTTATTTCAGACACAAGACAATTAACATTTATTTAAACCATTTTCAGTTATAGCAGTTTATGTCTCATTTGTATAAGAATAATTATTTTGATCAATGCATCTGGTCAACAGCCAAGGTCATAGAAATCCCAAATGTGTTTAATGGGTTTTCTTTCTTTTTATTTTGTTTCTTTTGATTTGGTTTATTTATTTATTTATTTTTGTTTTTTCAAGACAGGGTTTCTCCGTAAATCAGTCTTGGCCATCCTGGAACTCACTCTGTAGACCAGGCTGGCCTCTGCCTCCCAAGTACTGGGATTAAAGACAGGCACTACCACTGTAATGGTCCACTATGTCCCTTTAAGAGACAAGCCACACCCACTCCTGAGTCCCACACCCACTCCTGAGTCCCTTTCTTTTCTGTCTCCCTCACGAAGAGGCAACTTCTGTCCCCCCTTCTGTTTCTCTCTCTCTCCCTCTCTGTCTCTTTCTCTGCTCTTCTTCCCTTTTCCCTCGATAACCCACTAAATAAATATCCAACCTCACTCTGCTTGGTATGCCTATTCATCTGTCTCTCACCTGCCACATGGCTCCCTGCCTTGGACCAGCTGCCTTTGGAGACCTGCAGCATGATCTTGTGGCATGCCCACCCATCTATCTCTCCTTGTGGGACTGGCTGCCCAGTTGAGGTCTCTCACCCACCATGTGGCACCCTGCCTGGGACTCGCTGCCCATCTTGGCCCACTGTAGTCATTTGGGGAACTGCCTGGGGCTGGCTGCTCTCGGGACCCACTGCCTGCCGCCACTTGGGGGATCTGCAGCGTGGTCTCAGGACCTGCTGCCCACTGCAGCCACTTGGGGATCTGCAGTATTTTCCTTAGGGAGTACCTCAGTAAAGATGGTGGGACTTGGTCACCTGACCTAGCTCTCAGTTAAGATGTCAATGAAGTTACCTGGCTCAGTTAAGATGGCAGTAAGATCACCTGACCTCACACCTAGCTTCTCTATCTAGCCGTATTTGTATTTACACCTGTATCTAAATCTGTAGCATGTCTATATATGATGAGAGCAGGAAATGGGAACTGGACCCTGAAAGCATGAAGCAGTCATCAGGAAGGTTACTGGTTTTTTCCCAGTCAAGAATGCCAGAAGGGATCACCGTATCTCTGCCTGAAGGTTTGTGTGAGGGTGCAGCAGAAATTACAACCCAGACACTATTGCTTTAGAACAAGATCTCTAAATTTTCATCATAGGAAGACATTTTTTTTATTTCCGAATTCCAGCTCATCTCTTAAATGATGTTAGGGTTACCTCGTCAGATTGGAAGATGTTACAGTAACTTTGATCAGGGCTTTTTTGAGGCCCATTAAGGGAAAGTTATTTCCTCCTGGTCAAAAGAACGGAATTTACTTCTGACCTTGAGTGATGACCTAACATTCCAAGCTACCCAAAACAGAAGAGTTACTGAAACCCTGCCCACAGTGCAGTTGTGCACTGGACTAAACCTGCCTACTATAACTTTCTCCTTTTCTTTGAGTACTGGCTTTATTCTGGGTATGGCTTCCCAGCACTGGGCATTCTCACTCCTTTTCTCTGTTGCTATCCCCACACCTGCTGTCACAGAATGCTTTACAAAGGGACCAGTTGTCCTCCTGTCTCCATTGTCCTCTTCCAAGCAGTTTCAGATTTACAGTTTGCCTGCCCTGGGGTTTTTCTTTTAAACTCTAATAAAATTGTCCTCAAGGTTCCTTCTGAGACCATTCATTCTTAAGTTCTTTTATTAGTGAGACCAAAAATCCTGAGTGGGGACCCCAATTTCCCTGGTAATGTGGCAGCATCCCAATTGGTGCTTCCCAAAATTTCTGGTAACATACCTATGACAGTATCTCCCATACACATACCATTTTGTGTAGCACGAATTCTAATTGGTCTTTATCGTAAAAATCCAGAGTCAGATATTGGGGTAAATGCTGACAGATCAGAGAAGTAAAGGAGCCAGCCACTAGAGATACCTTTTACCTCTTCCAAATCTTCAGACTAAAGGGATCAAGATCCTGTCTCCACAAATCCTCAGACAGAGTGTAACACATGCCTGTCTCTTCCTGCCTTATATTCCTCTCGCCACCCAGCCACATTCCTGCCTGTCTCCAACTCCCTAGTGCTGGGATTAAAGGTCTGTGACTTCAAAGTACTGTGATTAAAGGTGTGAGCCACCACAGCTGGCTTGGTTTCTCATTTAGACAGATTTAATCTTGTGCAGCCAAGGGTGACCTTGAACTCACAGAGACCCCTCTGCCTCTGCATTTGCCTGTGAGTGCTGAGATAAAATGTGTGTGACACCACTACTTGGCCTCTAGTGACTTAGCTCCACATTCTGATCTTCAGGCAAGCTTTATTTGTTAGATCACAAACAAAATGTCACCACAATTCTGCTCTTGTTTCATAGATGCAAAATTGTCTATAATCTCTGTAGGAAATAATTATAGAGATTTTAAAAAGGCTCCAGGAACCCACAGCTACTCTCACTCAGAGGCTTAATATTAATTACAAATGCTTATCTGATAGCTCAGGCTTATTAGTACCTAACTCTTAACATTTAAATTAACCCATATTTCTTATCTATGCTTTGCCACATGGTATAGTACTTTCTTTCAGCACAGCATGCTCATCTTGCTCTGTCTGCATTTGCTAGCCACTCTCTCCCTCTGCCCTTTTTCATCCCAGTATCCTGAGTTTGATTGGCCTACCTAACTTTATCCTGCCTTGCTATAGGCCAATCAACTTCCTTATTAACTAATGAGAGAAATACATATTCACAGGGTACAGAAGGATTATTCATAGCAGGCTCCTTTTCTTCTTTTTCTCATCATTGCCTGTTCCCCTCGGTTCCTTTATTATGTATTAGGGTTTTATTGCTGTGAAGAGACACTATGACCATGGCAACGCTTATAAAGGAAGATATTTAATTCAGGCTTTCAGAGATTTAGTCTATTATTGCCATGGCAGGAGTCATGGAGGCACACGGGTAGACATGGTGCTGAAATGGCAGCTAAGAGTTCTACATCTAGATCCCCAGGCCTCAGAAAGAGACACTGAGACGCTAGGCCTTGCTTGAGCTTCCGAAACCTCAAAGACCACTCCCAGTGACATATACTTCCTCCAACAAGACCTCATCTTCCCCAGCAAGGACACACCTCTCAACAGTGCCAGTCCCTGTGAGCCCTGTGGAACCATTTTTATGTAAACTACCACATTATGTTTGCTTGGGTCTCTGATTTTCCTGTTGCCAGCCTTGCTCAGCTGTTTGATAACTTCTGTTCATGTGCCTATGAGCTGGAGCTTTGTATCTCTGGGTGGAGTTTATTGATTGTGCTCTTGTGAGATGGATAAGGCAATTTGTTGAATGGACTACCTCCAAATATTAGTTTCTACTTAAAAAAAAATTCTGTGGGGGTGAAAGGCACAGGTGCCCCAGTGCATTTGTGGACACCAAGAGGACAGCTAGCAGCAGTCGGTTCTTCTCTTCTGCTATGTTGTTCCCACACATCGAACGCAGGTCATCAGGCTTGGTGGAAAATACCTTTACCAGAGAGCCATCTCACAACTTAGAAATGTTAATTTCTGCATCTATCTTGATCAATTTTTCTACCTCATAACTTTTGCCCGATGACAGGGGTTATAAGTAGGAGTCGGTAGAAGATAAGCATGCATTTTACTAAGTCTGAGCTGAGATCTAATACCAAGGTTTCTGTTCAAAACGTAAATTCACTCAGTTTCTCAGTATCTACTACAGCAGCCCTGTTCTTAGCTGCTCCCTAAGCCTAGATAGAGTGTGGGGCTCAAATCTCCTTGGAGAGAAAACTCTAGTTTTCTGCCCAGGTTGAGGAGGACCAAACAGTTCAACAACGTCTTCCAGTTACCTCGCCAGCCTGTATCTGACAGCACAGCTATGTAGTATCTATGAGCCTTTCCAGAATACCCTAATGTCACAAACCCATGGTTTCCCTTTTATTGACTTAACCTCATCTCTTTGGTAAAACTCAGAAAATTGAAATCCATGCTGGTACCAGAGTTTTGTTCCAGAGAAATCATGTATTAGTTAAGAACTGCTTTTCAGAAATTCTACTCCCAGGACTCACACTGTGGCTCACAACTGTTTGTAACTTAAGTTCCAAGGGATTGGACATCCTCATCTAGCCTCCAAGGTGACCAGGTATGCAAGTGGCAAAGAGACATACAGGAAGGCAAAACATCCATGCACATAAAATAAAAATTGTTTTTAATTAAATTACTAAAATTTTCTAAAGGTAAATCAAAATTATCAGGTGAGATTATGAATATTTATCAAAATATATGTAACTCTAACAGGAAGGAGCAATCAGGGCCAAAAAAACGCTGGTTGGTTTGAGCTGAAAAAGCAAACTGAGCTCAGGGCTGTGCAAACAAATGTACGCTGGGGTTAATGGAAGGAATTCCAAGGGCATTTTCCAGGTGTGGCTCAAGACTAGCTAAACTTTTGTGGGACAATAAAACCCTGTCCTCTAACTATATCATAAGACTATAAAATTATAGGCTCTTTAATTTCTAGAGCTAAATTGTAACTTTATAGAGTCATAAAACTGTCACTTCAGTAATTGTGCATTAATTAAATAGACATGGAATTTCATTCCTCTGGAGTGTGTAACCTGGGTAAATTCCATTGTACAAGCTTCCACTTTTATTCAGAGTTCAAGAACTCTGGAATCAGGCAATCATAATTTTGCCATTTTTTTCAGTTAGGAATACTTTTCTATTTTTTCCTGTGTCAGAAAAAAAACATGAAAATTATTTGACTATCTACTTATTTATTGTTTTTTGTTACCTATAACTCACTGTGTAGCCCCACACAATGTATAAGAATACATACCTGGCCTCAAATTCATGATCCTCCTGCCTTAGCACCTTGAATGCTGAGATCATAGGTGTGTACCACCAGAGCCAAATTTAAAATATTTATTCTTTGTATTTCTTGTCTTCCTTCATGTTCTGTTTATCCTTGTGGCTTTGACCATTCCTTGCCGTTTAATGCTTGTTTGTTAACTTTAAACATCCAACCACCCCACCCCCCAGCCAGATCCTGATAACCTGATTCAGGGTCTAGCCAGACACAGCACTAACAGAAGAAGTCTACATGCTCAGATCTCATTGCAGAAATGCAAACACTATGAAGAATCAAGCCAGTATCTCCTCTCCAAACCCTACAAATCCTATAGAAATGTTTGTCAGTGAAAAGGCATATATGAACTTTAGCACACAGAATTTAAAGAGAACAATCATGAACCTCCTTAAAGAGTCCAAAGGTTTAAAGAAGAGCCAAAGACCTCTGTAATCGATTAGATTACAGAGAAAGAGCGTAAGGGGAATAAACACCTGAAAGAAAACAAAAAACATGAGGCTGATGGAAATGATGGAGAAAATCCAGGACTTGAGGACGGAATTTAATCGGGAGACACAGACCTTGAAGAGGACGCTTTCTGAAATGAAAATGGGACTGTAGTAGCCGGTAGCCCCTGCAGGATCACAATTTGTATGAGGTGAGGACTAAACTTGGGTCAGTACCACTTTAGCTGGTGCTGGGTCAACAACTTCTGGGGTCTGACCAAGCAGGTTATTTTCTTTACAGGTTAAGCACAGTAAAACATTGGGAAAGGTTTCCATATGACAGTTATCACAAGACCTTAAGTTCCAGTCTTCTGAGTGAGCAGGCAGCTCTTTCCTTCCCTTGAAGAAAAATGCCTTGCATGATTAACAATTCTAGATTTTCTAATGCTTTCTGTGAGCTGTGTTTCTACACCTCCCCATTTCTTTCTTTCTTTCTTTTTTTTTTTTAAATAGCAGCTGTAATAGAGGCCATGGTTGAATGCATTGTCACCATGGCTAGTCTAATTGATATGGCAGGCATAAGAGAATTATCAGAATAACAAATAGAGGACAAAGGAAATGGGAAATCCATCTTAACCATGATGACTATTCAAAGGTCACTTAAGAGATTTTTTTCTATCTCTTTATGCAAATCATTACTTTGTCTATCAATAGTATGGGGAAATGTGACACAGCAAAGTGGTGCATGTCAGAAAATTGTTGACAATCAAGATTATTCTTAAGCAACAAATAATCTATGATAGCTCTATATTATAAAACCATGGTCTTCAATTCTCCCATCTCTTGGTTGATTTCTGATAATATCTTTGTTGTAATATTTGTAGTAATAATACTAGTCAAACAGGCCATTTTTGAGACCTCTGTTATATTCCAGTAACTATTCCTGGGAGAGGCAATAAAAAAAGCCATTGTGACTCCAGCCATTACAGGATCCAATGGATGCAAACAATCATCCCTGTTCTAGGGAAGTGCTCTCTTATTTCTTTGATTGATTGCAAAAATCTTCTGAGCAAAATAGGTGCAATATGGCCTGTTCCACAAAAACCTTTATAACCTGCAGGAAGGGCAGTATAGGTGGCATTACCACAAACAATAAATAGTAAAAATGGTCCATCCCAAAGGTTATTTACCAGAGGGAAAGGTGTGATTAGATGTATAATTGTGATCAGGGTGCATATAAATAGGTTTAAAGCATAGACAATGGTAGAAAAACGCTATTGACAGGTGTTGTAGTAAGGTGGAGGCTGCTGTGTCCCACCCAACTCCCAGTGCAGGCAGGCTGTGTTCCCGGCACCCGGCTCCCAGCTCCCGGCTGCACGGCCGCATTCCCTGAAATAATTACACACAAACCGGATTCATTTAAACTCTGCCTGGCCCATTATCACTAGCCTCTTCTTGGCTAACTCTTACATCTTGCTTTAACCCATAATTAGTAATCTGTGTATCACCACGTTTTGTGGCTTACCGGCATGAGTCTAACCAGTGTCCATCTCGGGCCACAGCAGCATGGCGTCTCTCTCCCTTCCTTCTCTCTCACTGCCTTCAGTTCTGTCTACTCCGCCCACCTAAGGGCTGTGTCCTATCTTACAGGCCAGGCAGTCCTTTATTCAACCAATGAGAGTAACCCAAAATACAGAAGAACCCTCCTACACCATTTCCCCTTTTTCTGTTTAAACAAAAAAAGGCTTTCATTTTAACATAGTAAAATTACATATAACAAAACAGTTATCAAGAATTATGTTACCATATTTAGATCTATTTTATCATTTATCATAACTAAGAAAAACTATAACTATCCATTCTTCAATTCCATCAAAGACTCCAGAAAGATATATTACCTAAGTAAACAAGAAATAAGCAACTTCCAAAACTCTACAAGTGATAGAGACATCTCGCTGCCTGTACAGTCACCCAAAGTTCCTCTGTACCATTCCTACACCAGACAGGCATATCAGAGGAAGCCCAAGAAATATGGGTGTGAAGGGTTCTATATTGTCCCGTTATTTGTACATAGTGTTTGTAAATTACTCTTGTGCCATATAAATTTCGTTTAAAGAGCCTAAGAATAGACAGGTCATCTCTGATACAGAATGATTATTCTTGTTGACTGCCATGTGCCAAATGAAGTGAGAGATTTTTCTTCTAAACCACTGGAAACAATATTATTCTAGATACAATAATGTCAACCTTGGTAGTCAATCTATCAGGTATTCCCTTTTTCATCTTCACACAACTATAGTTCCCCCTATCAGAACTAGCCTGTCCTGGCACTCGCTTTGTAGACCATGTTGGCATCAAACTCACAGAGATCCACCTCCTGCCTCCCAAGTGCTGGGATTAAAGGCGTGTGCCACCATCGCCTGGCTATCAGAACTGTAGAGAGTACTTCCATATTATTGCATTTAGACTGATCAGTTGGATTATCAAAATATCCCCCATTCATGTGACTAAATATTTAAATACCTTCTTTTGTCCAGACAAATGGTCCTAAAGGATAATAAAAATCCTTGGCAAACAATACCATGCTGTATCCCATTACAGATGTGCTTTTTATTCCATGCCCTCACAAAAGGCATTTGCAATGCTGCATTGACAGACTGAGAGTTAACATGTAATACAGTCAGTAAGCGTAACAAAATTGTTTTGGTTCAGTAGTACTGTAGCCTTGCTGTTTCCCCAAAGTCTTGGCTTGATGAGTTAGAACAGTGGTTCTTAACCCTCTAATGTTGTGATCCTTTAACACAGATAGATCCTCATTTTGTGGTAACCCCCAACCATAAAATTATTTTGTTGCTACTTTATAACTATTTTGCTGCTGTTATGAATCATAATGTAAATATTTATTGAGATAAGAGTTTCCCACAGGGGCGCAACCCACAATTTGAAAACCACTGAGTTAGAATCTTGCTGCCTCCCCAAGTTATCAGCTTGCTATCCCTCTTGGGACATCTTCTCTTGGTGAGCTGGTTTGTTATCTACCTTCACGTTTCATTGGTCTGGTGGTCAGAGGCCATCTGTGACTTTGTTCATTTTCTGGAAAGACATAAGTATAACCTTGCCCCAATGTTAACATCAGGCTCTTCTATTGATTAGTTTTTAGATCTTTCATTTAGCATATACTTTATGTGTCTGCTCTAGGGAAGAATGCTTTGGGGCAGCAGAAAAAGCATTATCCTTTATAGTGAAAAAAGAAGGTTTGGATTTTATTTTGTTTGGTTTTTTGTTGTTGTTTTGTTTTGTTTTGTTTTTCAAGACAGGGTTTACAGACATGTAAACCTGTCCTGGAACTCATTTTGTAGACCAAACTGGCTGTTTTGGTCACTGGGATCCACCTCCCTCTGCCACCAAAGTGCTTGGATTAAAGGCGTGTGTCACCACCCAGAAGGAAAAAAAAATTAATTTAAAGTTAGCATAACTAAGTATAGCACAGTATGAGTGGATATAGGTAAGAGTATATAGACCCTTTTTACTTTTAAAATTTGTCAATAAAGTATTTGATAGTGTTTTATAATAGCTTGATCCTGTGGCTAGTCAGGGATTCCAGAAATAGAATTAATATTTTATAAATTTCAAAAATTTTAAAAATGTCTGTTAGGATTAGTAATACAATTACTAACTAGCATTTAGTTTTAATGAGTCCTAGAAAAGACATGTAGAAGAATTATATGACAAAGTCAAGTGTCAGATAAGACACGTTTGTTTGGCTGCCATTGTTTGGTTTTTAAACTCCCAGGGTACCCATACCATGCCTGTGGTTGTGTTTGTAGTTAACCAGATAGGGCAAGGCACTATGCATGCCTATAGAGAATTTCATCACAGATTTAGATGCCTGATCCCAGAGAAGTTCCCAAACATAGACAGCCATTGTTTCAGACGTTAAATTGATGTATTGATGTTCATTCATTACAAATTATGCATTAGAAGCTTGGAATAAGCCAGGCAGTGGTGGCACACACCTTTAATCCCAGCACTCAGGAGGCAGAGGCAGGCAGATCTTTGTGAGTTTGAGGTGAGCCTGGTCTACAAAGCGAGTTCCAGGATATTATTTTTTTTAAAATAATTAACACAAAAGATTTAACCTTGGATCAAGGGGTGGAGCCAGCGAATAGTTGACAAGAATTAGCCATAGAGAGTATGGAGGCCCCAGCAATATAGACTGAGAGACACAGGAAAGAATAGGAAGGACTTAGAGATTGAGGCCTTTTCAGTTTGGTGTGGAGAGCCTTACTCTCTTGCTTGGTCTATGATTAAAAAGGAATGTCAGCTGATTGTTTCTCATTTTCTCTGATCTAGCAACATCTGACTCTTGAGTCTTTATTGATAAATAGAATAACTTAGATAAAAAACATTTGGTGGCTGCAGCAGGACAGAAATGAACACAGTGTCCAGGACACTCTCTACGGCAGGGTGCTGACTGCGGCCATGGGGTTCAGATGGTAGTTAAAATTAGTAGTTTAGCAGACATGAAAACAAGAGATTGTCTGTAATATGCTAATGTAATCTATCAATTAATAACAGGTAGAACAAATAACCAACCTGCATTTTATTTAGTGGAGCAATAATTTCTGTAGGCTCTTTACCAGTAAGGGATTAATTCTATGAGCTGCTGTTTTAGTGGTTGAAGTGTCACAGCTCATATGGAAAGGGATCCTAACAGTCGAGAGCCAGGAATATTGAGTGTTACAGCTCTGGCAGTCAGGAGTCAGGGAATAGCACAGGCTACAGTAAGCATAGCAACTTACTGCTCTAGGGAAAGTTACCCCAACGTGACAATTCTGCTGCAGCAGGAGAGGGCTTTCCAGTGAAGTTGTTACAAGTGCTCTAGAGTGTAGCAACTGTGCTCTGCTAGGGGAAGATTTCCCCAGCAAAAGTGTTACAACCCTGCTCTACTCTTCTCTGTTTCTGACTTCTCAGGCAAAGTTGTAACAACTGAGCGCTCCTAGGGGAGGGACCCAGTGTTAACAGTCTTGCTCTACTCTGTCTTTGCTCTGGTGAAAGAAGGTCTTTACCCAAACCTGGTTCAAGAGATAATGGCGGAAGTTACAAAATAATCACACACTAGTTCAGAATTACATATAATACAGGGTTATTTATTTAGGAGAGACAAATAACTATCCTAGATCACAGTCCTCTGCATGAACATGGAACAGAGTCTAGGAGCCAGAAGCAAGAGCTGGAAGCAAGAGATCAAGCACAGTCTTTACAGCTGCATTTATAGTACAAGAGAGCACACCCAAATGGGCTGGTATCTTAAAGGCTGAAGGAGCGAAAGGAGCTCCCACAGCACCTCCCCCTTTTGTTTAAATAAGAGTTTCAAACCCAATACAAAACTATATACACTAGGAACAGATATCATATAAGATTAGAATTACAACCAGCATAAACAATATTAAACAAGGAATGTATGCTAAATGTTTTAATAAACATTCTATCCTAAGGAGTCTAAGTCTTGTATTGGAAATGGCTTGGCTAGATCATAAGAGGACAGTAACTATGACTATCTAATCTTCAACCCCATTGAAGGCCTGTGAAGGGAGATAATATTACTTGAGTAGGCAGGAAGTGCAATCAAGCAGCTTCCAAAATGTACAGTAGATGACAGAGACAACTGGCTGCCTGAGCAATCACCTGAAGTCTCATTTGCAATGTTGAAGCAATCAACTTTGGCTATGGCCTAGAGTAGCTGACAGACCATTTTCAGAGGCAGGAAAAAAATTTTCAAAACCATCTTACCCTGTCTTGGCATATTTGACAGTCTTTTTCTTGTATCCTGCAAGTCTAGTCCAGACATAGTGCACATTGTCAGTGGTAGAGACATGGGCAGTTTCTTGCCCAAAGGCAAGTTGTGCCAAGAAGAAGACAAACTCCAAGTGGAGTGTTTTTGGTGCTCAACACTCTCTCAGTAATAGATCGGTGCTGCCAGAAGCAATCATGTCTCATATCAACAGAATCCTATTAAATGTCATGGTCTACAGATCTTTGAAGTGGTTGAAGGTTACCTATCTATGAAGAACACAATATCTATGTATCTAAAGAACCTAATTAGTCTGCCTAAAAGTATAAAAACATGAATGACTATTGACCTATAATACTTATATAATTTAAAGATTAAGACTTCATATCAGAATATTAAACAATCTTTAAACAACTGTGCAGTAAAGGAGGAAAATGACATCAAATGTAAACAATGTATAAATATCTTAATCAGAGGTGGAAATATATAATGCAATATGATAAACATTTTCTAAGGTGTATCAATATACAAAATGTCTTAAACCAAGGTAGAAACATGAAGCATACAATATGACAAAATAACTTTGCATAGGTGTACAAATATTGTGAACAGAACTAACAAATATAATTTAAACTTGTGTAATATAGAAGAAACTATACCAATGTAAATTGTCCATAAATAATAGCTCACAATTATTCACTCTATTACTCACTATTATTATCATAATTAGTGTGAATAAGTTCACAATAAATTACCTGTTATCCCATTTAATCTTCTGGGTTTTTTATTTTGAGATCTCTAGGCCTACATAATTTCCACCCCAACCCCTAATCCCATGTGAGTAATAATCATCCCCTAAATGGTGTCTCTAACCACGAGGACAAGCTTTGTTGGGAGAGGGGATGTTGTGTTCTAGAATTGCTTTCTGCTGCCATGGGGGTGGTGTTTTTTTATGGGGGTCCTGTAAAAGTAAAATGATGGTTAAGTTTCAAAATTGCTGTTTTGTATAATTACAAAAGGTCTCTGAGTAGTCGATAGGGTCTTTTTGTTTGTTTTGAAGTTCTTATTTAGAGTTCTGGCCAGAACATTGTTAGAAGGTATACCATTTTCACAGCTAGTACCCAAAAACGGGTCTCATAGTAGCTCTGTAGGCATCATAACATCACATCAACCAGGTGGAGTCATTGATGTGGGGTCCCATGTTCTTCCTGGAAGCTTCAACAATTACTGCAGGAAAAATCTACTGTTCATTGTGGAAAACTTAAGCATTATTCATATAGACATATATACAATGAAATATATGATATAAACAAAATGGGCATGGAGAAAAGTAAAGTATTTCCTTAAAATCTATCTTCTTTCTGTTCCATACCAGATGGTTCCTGACATGAGACAGAAATTCTGAATTTATTTTAACAACATGCTTGGATTTAGAGAAGGATAGCCATTATTGTCCAACTCCAAAGCCAGCTCTTATTTTACGTAGAGATGTATACATGTCCAAATAATCTAATTTTACCATGCAGATAATACAGCATCATAAGACAGATTTCTCTGTGCTTGTTGATTCTTTACAAATTCTGTATGAATAGTCTTCAACCTCTTCAAAGAGCTGTAGAAAATGGCATTTAATCTAACCTAGAATTCTGTGGTAAAGAGACACAAACGCTCCTGGCTACACCGATCTATTCCCGAGAGACTGTTGAGCGCCAAAGACACTCCAATTGGAGCTTGTCCTCTTCTTGGCAAAACCGGCCTCTGGGCAAGGAACTGCCCATACCTCAACTACTGACAAAATACATAAAAGCTGGAAATGGATAAGCAGAACTGTCAAATCCTGCCAAGACAGGGTAAGATGGTTTTGAAAATTTTCTTGCCTTTAAAAATAATCTGTCAGTTATGCTAGGCCTTAGCCAAAGTTGGTTGCTTCAACACTGCAAATGTGACTTTGGGTGATTGCCCAGGTAGCCAGCTGTCTCTGTGACTTGTTACATATTTTGGAAGTTGTTTGGTTGCACTTCCTAATCACTCAGGTAATGTTATTTCCCTTCTCAGATCTTTGATTGGGTTGAAGATTAGATAAATGTAGTTAGTTACTTTCTTCTCACGACTTGGCCAATTTATTGATTGCATAAGAATTAAGTTAGTTGACTGAGATGGAGGGGGGAGGGCCTTGGGCTTCCCATAGGACAGGGTATCCTGCACCATCATAAGGAAGCAGGGGGAGGGCAGTGGGGTAGTGGGGGAGCGGGAGGGCCGGGAACAAGGGGAGTAAATGTAAATTTTTCTTTTAACAATAAAAATTTAAAAAAAAACAACAAATAGCTATCTTTTCATCTTCAGGCATCTAGATGTCCAAGGTCTCTCTACTCTTTTAAGATGAACATTTTCCTGCAAGGACAAGAACAGAACCCTGCCTCAACCCTTATGAGGTTTTCTCACCACCTTTATGATTGTCACCTCTGTGGATGAGCCATCATTTCTCTTTCTCAAGAGGTTTCTCTTTTTCAAACTGAATCTTTATCAATTTTGATGGTATCCATAGCTTTTCTTCTCCTATGGAAACAAGAGCAAAACTCCTTCCCCAATGTAGCACATCTCCTGGTTTCCATTGTGAGGTCAGCACACACTTGAAATATACTGGCTGATTTAATTCAGAAGATTTCTCTATTTTCCAATGTCTCTCTGCTGCTGTTTTTCCTTTCTCATTAGCATTAAGAAAATTCAAGGTTAATAAAGCATTATGCAACCTATTTCTGGGGGTATTTTCCATCCCTTTGTTCAGCATGTCCTTTATAGTTCAATTTGATCTTTCTAAAACTACCTGACCTGTAGGATTGTTTGGTATAACTGTAATATGTTTTATATTATAAGAAAAAAATTGTTTCATTTTCTTAGACATATATGCTGGACATATATATCTGTCTTTATTTGTGCAGGTATATCCATGATGGCCATAATTTCTAATAAATGCATGATTCCTGAGTCAGCCTTTTCTGAACTCAAGGCAGTTGCCCATTGAAAACCTGATTAAGTGTCAATGGTGTGGTGTACATATTTTAATTTTCCAAATTCTGTAAAGTGGAATACATCCATCTGCCAGATTTCATTCCTTTGAGTACCCTTTGGGTTACTCCCTGACGGTAATGACATTTGGTTATAGAAAGAGCAAGTAGGAAATCTCTTTATAATCTTCTTAGCTTGTTGCCTTGTAATAGAAAACACTTTCTTTGCTATTGACACAGTGTTTCTTATGAAATTCTGAGGCCTTCAGCACACTTCCAATCAATAATCAATGAATTTCTGTATTACCTTGTACCAAAAGACCTGGAAGATCCATATGGGATTGGATGTGTGTTATGTATATGGGACAAAGCCTATTCCTGATTATATCTTGAACCTGTATGAATAATGAAGTCAATTCTGTATTATCTGGTATAAATTCAGCAGTTTCAATATGCAAGACAACTCTTTCTGCATATTTCGAATCAGTAACTATACTGAGATGTTCTTTAAAATCCCTTAGTACCATGAGAATAGCATATATTTCTGCCTTGTGGACAGAATTATGAGGGCTTTGTTCCACCTTACTTAATTCTGATTTGTAACTTGCCTTTCCTGATTTACTTGCATCTGTATAAAATGTACAGGCTTCAGTTATTGGTGCATCACATACAATTCAGGGAAGAATCCTAGAAGTTCTCTTTATAAGGTTAATTCTACCATTTTTGGGATAATTGATATTACTTTCTAAAAAAAAATAGCACAATCTCTTTGCCAAGGTTCATTGTCTTCCCATAATTTTTTAGTTTTATCAGCAGTAAAAGGAACTATAATCTCTGCTGGGTCTATACCTGCTAGTTGATGAAGTCTCAATTTTCCTTTTATAATTAATTCAGAGACTTTTTCCACATAAATTGTGAATTTTTTACTTGGTTTATGTGTTAAAAAGATCTATTCTAAGATAATATCTTCCCTCTGCACTAAAATTCCTGTAAGGTAGATTCTGGAAGGCAATATGACTAGAATACAGTTAAGATTTGGATTCACTCTATCTACATGTTCCTCCTGTAATTTTTCTTCAATGATCATCAATTCTTTTTCCACTTCAGCTGTTAATTCTCTGGGACTATTTAAGTCTTTGTCACCATCTAAGATTTTGTTTACATGAATTATTAGGTCAGGTGTTATTCCAGCAGCTGGTTATATAGACTGGAAATATCTCCCAACAATCTTTGAGATGAAGAGTTTACAATCAGTCTCTCCTAATTTGTGCCTTTTGTGTTTTAATTTTCTGTAAACCTATTTTGTAACCTAGATAATTCACAGAATCTCCTCTTTATATTTTTTCAGGAGCAATTTGTAATCCCCATTACTTCTTCAAACATTCTTTCTAAAGTGTCTGCATTTGAGTCAGATAACAAAATGTTGTCCATGTAATGGTAAATTATAGACTTAGGAAATTGCTTGCATATTATTTCCAATGGCTGATTTACAAACTATTGGTATAGGGTTGGACTATTGAGAATTCCCTGTGTGAGGATAATCCACTGGTATCTCCTAGTAGGTTGAGAATTATTATAAGTAGGCACTGTGAAAGTAAATTTCTCTTGATCCTTTTCTTGTAAAGGTATAGTGTAGATACAATAATTTAAATCAATAAGTTTAAGAGGCCATCCTTTTGGTAATAGAGAAGGCAGAGGAATTCCAGACTGTAGAGGGCCCATAGGTTAGATAAACTTGTTGACAGCTCTTAGATCTGTCACCATTCTTTATTTTCCAAGTTTCTTTTTAACAACAAATACAGGAGAATTCCAAGGGCTGGTTGATTATTCAATATGGTAAACATCTAATTGCTCCTGTACCAGCTGTTCTAAAGCCTACAGTTTGTCTTCTGTTAAAGGCCATTGTTTAGCCCATATGAATTTCTCAGTTAACCATTTTAAATGAGCCATAAAGGGCCTGGAGATTAAAAGAGCACACAAGAGACATGGTTCATTCATGAGGACATAATGCCAAATACCATTTATTCAAGCTTAGGAAAAACTTTATATGCCTAGCTGCTGCACAATGGAATTCCCCCCAGGCAGGTGGGAAATTACTAAGTCCAAGATTGAGTAAACAATGGCCCTATAGCTAACTACTAGGGAGGCAGAGGGAGCACGGGAACAAACAGGATGCTTAGCTGCAAGTTACAACAAGATGTCTGGCCAGAAACTGTTCTCAAGATAAACTCAGAGAGGAAGAGTAGACCTATGGGCCCTACAGACCTTAACTTAGACTTTCTTCCAGCTAGCTCTTAAAACCTATAATCTCTGTTCTGCCATGTGGTTCAGTTACCTCTTCTTAGTACAGTACAAGTGACTTGGTCTGGGACTGCTGGCAAAAATCCAAGTGTCTAGATTCCTCCTCCTCTGCTTCTCTCTCCCCAGAAATCCTGTCTATCCTCTCCTGCCTAGCTATTGGCCACTCAGCTTTTTTTTTTAATGGAATTTTATTTTTTTTAAGATTTATTTATTTATTATGTATACAACATTCCTTCCATGTGTGCCTGCAGGCCAGAAGAGGGCACCAGATCTCATTATAGATGGCTGAGAGCTACCATGTGGTTGCTGGAAATTGAACTCAGGACCTCTGGAAGAGCAGTCAGTGCTCTTAACAGCTGAGCCATCTCTCCAGCCCCTGGACTTTTATTTTGATGAAAAACTCGAGTTTACAATCATTTAATAAATGAAGAGCAAACAGTTCATTTTCCTATCCCATAACTCTTAAAAAAAGAAGCATTAGGCCGGGCGGTGGTGGCGCACGCCTTTAATCCCAGCACTCGGGAGGCAGAGGCAGGCGGATCTCTGTGAGTTCGAGACCAGCCTGGTCTACAAGAGCTAGTTCCAGGACAGGCTCCAAAGCCACAGGGAAACCCTGTCTCGAAAAACCAAAAAAAAAAGAAAGAAAGAAAAAGAAGCATTAGTAAATAAATATCTGAGCTGATTAAGGGTAAGGCAAACTGGACAGTAAACCATCTCCTGATGTTCACCCTTCCTGCACATGACTCACTGTAAAGGGGTTCAGGGCTCTAGAGATGAGTGAACCGACATTAGGAGCATCAGATCTCTCCTCATCACTCAAACAAACTCAAGATAAATATGTTTTTTGTTTCTTGTGGGCCAACTACTCATATTGTACTGAGGAATACTCCGATAGAAGCGCTTGTGTTATCCTGGACAACACCACTCTAACATGGCTTCAACAGCTCCATTTAACCATGATCTATAAAGTGCATCTCTTAATATTCTGCATTTTATCTGGAGGCATGAAGAGTATCAATCTACAGTGGAAGTACCCAGTTGCCAATCCCCACTTCTGAGACTGAGATGTGTGAAAAAGGACTGTCCTGTACAAAGAACCAATTTCACAAACCTACCGGTAAACAAATACATTCATAGAACTGGAACCAGGATGCTAAAGTTGTACTCATTAAAAACCATTCAGCTACCTTTGGTCTTTTAAAAAAGTCCACACTGCAGTATCCTAAACATGTGCATCTCACAATGAAGAACAATGGCCTCGGAGTGCAGAATGAGGAGTACGACGTCACTGTGAAGGGTAGCATGCTATGGTCTCAGGAACATCAGCATCACAGCATTGGATTCTGTGCGTCAGAATCGAGGTCATTATTGCCCGAGGCAGGGTGGCTGGGAAGGATATCCAGCTCATCCACCTGTGGAGTAGGGTGCATGACTACCAGCTGGGCCTGGGGAACGTCTGCGGCAGCTGCTGCCAGGTTGGTGATAGATTTACTCATAACACACTGAAAGTCTACATGCCGACTCTTTCCTTCCTCCTTCTCCCAGGACATTTGAATAATGGGTCTTTGGACATAGCTGTAAATGACTTCTGGGCGACCTCCTGGTCTTTACTTTTTCTTTGTAGGTAGGATAGCCTTCTATTCCCAATCTAATCTTCTTAAGACCCCTCTCCTTCAAAACTAATTTGGCCAAATCTCTGTTTTCAATGTATTTGAAAAATCTATATAATTTTGTGCTATAAATAATTTGTGAATATTCCTCTCCCATCTGTGGTGGATACTCCTCATCCCAATCAACTACATCATCATCTGTAAGCACCACTATATGGCACTCTCGTTCCCCACTCTGGGCACTTGCTACCATGAGAGGGAGGATCATTCTTTCCAGATAAAATTCAAATTGTCTACGAGCACCATCATTTGATAACTCATGCATAAGAGCACTGAGATCTCTACATTTAATTGTACTGTATTCAAAAGAGATACAAAGGTAATCACATGCTTCTCTCAGCTCAGGAATGGATATGCCATCAGGACAGCAGATGATTCCTGTCTTATAGTAATCCAAAATAGCTTGAAACACAGTAGAAGCGATTCCTTCTGCCACCTCATACTCTCCCTTTTCATTGGGATGTGTGAAATTATGTTCTCGGCCAGATCCGAACATCCTGCCCAACATTGTATTTGGCTGTGCAGTGAAAATGGCTGGGTCCACGACAAATCTGGTGTCATCTATTATCAGTGTCACTCGCTCAGACGTCCTCACACTCCGAGTGCCTTCTTTTGCGTTCTCATACACAAACACCATCTCTCCAGATGTCTTACAGCTACCATCTGAGCTCAACTGACTGCTGTTTCTGCTGCTGCTCCCAGTACTGCTCCTGGAGCCATTCGGCTATACTCTTTGAGGACGAGGACTGCTTGGACAAGATGAACTATGACCTTTTTCTCGTTCAACATAGTGCTGTAGTGTTGGTGAAGTCACATTTCGAATACAAGGAGTAAGCTGAGACTCTTCTCGCTCATGAGATGAATCTCGTGATCTGTTACTTGACCTTCGTTTATCTCTTGATCGCTCGTGTCCCCCACTAGCACCATGCAGACTCATTTTAGTGTGGTCGACTCCTCCCTTAGCAACACGTGAGGCAGTGCCAGTTAGACATGTAGGTGTTCCATTTCCTTCTCCCTCATAGAGGTCCAGCCTGCTCAGATAAACGGCCCTATTGTGATGTGGCCCTCTTCCGGTTGTTGCTATGGTGACCCAAAGATGACAGGAAAGGGGCGGGGCACGGGGTTACTCTGCCCTGCTGGCCCGGCCCCTGAGACGTTCACTGCTGGGCGAGGAGAAGGGCTCAAGAGCAATGCCCCGCTTCCCCCATCTACTCAACCAGATCCCTCCGGTGCTAGGTGTGAGACTGCGGCTCCACCAGCTGCGCCTACCAGAGCCCCCCGGGCAGGTTGCAGGCCCGCGCCTCAGCTGGCCACTCAGCTTTTTATTACACCAATCACAGCAACACATCTTCACACAGTGAACAAATATCTAAAACACTCAAAGGAAAGCCTTACTAGTGGAATGGATTGAGCAGAAGAGAGAATATCGGGGCTTAGAGTAGAAGATCTAGACAAAGTAGGCAAAGAATATGAGAAACCCACAGGAAAAGACCAGACTAGAAATGTGGGACACCATGAAAAGATCAAACCTTCAAATTATATGCATAGTGAGAGAGAAGAATTCCAAGTCAGTTGCATAGGCCAAATCTTCAACAAAATTATAGAATAAAACTCCCCCCAAACTAAGGAAAGACACACCCATACAGATATAAGAAGTATGCAGAACTCCAAAAAGACAAAAGTTTTCACACCATCTCACAGTTAAAACACTAAGTATACATAACAAAGAAAGTGCATTGGTAGGGCTGAAGAGATGGCTCAGCGGTTAAGAGCATTGCCTGCTCTTCCAAAGGTCCTGAGTTCAATTCCCAGCAACCACATGGTGGCTCACAACCAACTGTAATGAGGTCTGGTGCCCTCTTCTGGCCTGCAGACATACAGAAGACAGAATATTGTATACATAATAAATACTAAATATTTTTTTAAAAAAAAGAAA
>JAQHUG010000170.1:2317760-2333515 GCA_028555095.1 Dicrostonyx torquatus | reverse complement strand
CAGAATTAATAAAATCCTCATGCTTTTACATCAACTGTGGTGTGAGAGATGGTCTCTTGGGAAGACTCCTCCTCAGTGATTGGACTCTAGGGTCAAACACCACCATTCTATCAAGTCAGCTGTTTCAGGATAGTATGGAACATGGTAAAACCAGTAGATTCCATGAGCATAAGCCTCTTGTCCCACATCTCTGGCTGTGAAGTGAGTTCCAGGTCAGAAGCAATGCTGTGTAGAATACCATCACTGTGGATAAGACATTTTAAGTAATGGATACTGTTCTAGTAGAAGCATTACATGCAGGATTCATA
The DNA here is from genome assembly GCA_028555095.1 of Dicrostonyx torquatus. Lineage (NCBI taxonomy): Eukaryota > Metazoa > Chordata > Mammalia > Rodentia > Cricetidae > Dicrostonyx > Dicrostonyx torquatus. The sequence continues at coordinate 2,333,207 of JAQHUG010000170.1, read as the reverse complement.
ACTAGATCTATAACAGTAAGGACAAAGCATTGGTTGACCTTCCCATAAAGGAAGTGGTCCAATGTAGTCAACCTGCCTAGCAGGTCACTAGCTGGTCACTTGGGAATGACTCCACAATCAGAGGCTGCTGGAAGATGTGACACTCAGCAGTGGCTGTAGCCGGACCAGCCTTGGTGAGAGGAAGTTCATATTGTGGAACTTAATGCACAACCTCCCACTTTGTTCCTGGGCCCAGTAGGGTGAGAAAGGCATGACTTTTGTTATCAGTAGTAGACTCCAGGAACTGAGGGAGACAGAGACTGAGCAGGCCACTCCAAGGAAGCACTTACCAGACATAGTAGATGAGGAGAGATGAGTGATTAGAAGAGAAGCTGAAGTGGTGGATTCTAAAATTTGGAGTAAAAAATGGTAGGTGGCAAAAGTCAGCAGAAACAAATGATCCATATAAACGATCCAGTCAAATCGACAGCTTTGTTCAGTTAGGACAAGCTGAGCCCCTGGGAAAGAGGTCCATTGTATCTCTACTGAGTTTTGGCACCAGAGGTATTTGAGGGGACAAGGTAAAGAAATTGCCGACATGACTGCTCCATATATTGTTAAGATTTTTATTGTAGGTGTGAGAGAACAACCAAAGAAGAGAAGGAAGCAGACTGAATACAGCCAAAAGACTGAACATGGCTCGGGCTTTCTGTGAGAGAAGGAAGAACAGCAGGGAATAGAGAACAGAGAAAGCATACTGAGAATGGGTGGTGGGGTGGGGTGGGGTGGAAGGATATCTGGCCAATATAAACAAAACAAATGGGTATTTGGGAGAAGGGATGCCTGGGGAGGTGAGAAGGACTAGGATGCTAGTGTGGACTTTGAAATGTATAACAGGTACTTGTGGATACAGAGGGAGCCTGGAGGCAGCATGGGCTTTGATCTGCAACTCCAGATATATGTCAATGGAGCCATATGTCCAGTCTGCCAGAGGTAAGGAAAATGAGTCCTTTTGGCAGATGGGAACCAGTTTCACAATTTCCTGAAGAATGCTGGCTTTTACCTAATTGCCAGAAGTTGTCTTATAGTCCAGGTTAAGCTCATCTCTGGATATTTTGAAAGATTTTTTGGAGGTTTGGGGATTGGACAATGACAGGAGTAGCTGGGGAAAGTCTGACTGTCCACAAAACCAGTCATCCTATTTACTTGATTACTGAACTCCTCCTTAGCTGATTACTTTTTGATGAATGTTTACATGGGACACAATTATTTGGGCATGGTGGCATATGTCCTTAACCCAGGCACTTATGTGTAGCATGAATAGTAAAAACCCAGAGAATCAGAAAAGCAAAGAAGCCAGCCACTAGAGAGCTCTTACCTCTACAAAATCTTCAGACTGAAAAGAGAGCGAGTTCCTGTCTCATCCTGTTTTATATTCTTTTCTCGTGCTGGTATTAAAGGTGTACACCACCATTGTCCAGCCTCTATGACTGACTAGTGTGGCTGCTGGGATTAAAGGTATGTGTAACCACTGCCTGGTCTGATCGTCAGGCAAGTTATCTATTAAAACACAAATAAAACATCACTATACTTAGGAGGTAGAGGCTGTTGGATCTAAATTTGAGACCAGTCCAGTCTATAGAGTGAGTATCAGGACAGCCAGAGATACACAGAAAAACCCTGTCAAAAACAAATTCACAGGACACAATTGTCTTCACATACTTTGCCCATTTGGGGAGATCCCTCCAAAATTTCTTCCCCAGATATCTTTCTCATCAGTTTTTCAATCATGTTCTTTCCACATCCCTGAGCATCTAAGCAATCCATTGGCTGCATCCCATGAATCAGTAAACATGGTACATCTGGCCATTTCTCCTTCCAAGCAAATGTATGCATACTGTTCAGAGTTCTGACCACTGTGAAGATTTCTTTTCAATGGTGTCTTTTAGGGTTGTCCTAGAATAGGATTGTGATGCTCCTGCTCTCCATTTCTGGATGATGTCTTCACAGCATGCAGAACTATCAGTAAACCAGGCCCTAGTTTTTTCTTCCTCAGTCAACTGCTCATAGGCTGCTGTGGGAACTCCTTCAGCCAATAGCCTCTCAGATACTGGCCCACTTTTATCGTGTTGACATAAGAGCCAATTGATCCTGGCAGCACCAATCTATTCTCAAAAGAATGTTGGGCACTGAAGACACTCCACTTGGAGCTTGTTTTCTTCTTGACAAAACTGGCCTTTGGGCAAAGAATTGCCCCTGCCTCGACCACTGACAAAATGCACAGTGTCCAGACTGGACAAGCAGGATACAAGCAAAAAGACTGCCAAACCTTGCCAAGACTGCCTCTGAAAATGGTCTGTCAGTTACTCTAGGCCTTAGCCAAAGTTGGTTGCCCTTGTTGCAAGGAAGAGGCCACTTGTTCTTCCTGGCCGCCCGGCTAGCTTACACCCAAAATAATCACACAGAAACTGTATCAGTTAAATCACTGCTTGGCCCATTAGCTCTAACCTCTTATTGGCTATCTCTTACATATTAGTTTAACCCATTTCTATTAATCTGCATATTGCCACATGGCAGTGGCTTACTGGCAAAGATTCAGCATGTCTGACTCTGGCAGCCAATCCATGGCGTCCCCTCATTCCACCCTTCTTTCTCCCCGAATTCACTTCTCTCCCCTCCTCCACCTACCTAAGCTCTGCCCTATCAACAGGCCAAGGCAGTTTCTTTATTCATTAATGGTAATTACAGCACAGAGGGGACTCCCACATCATGCCTCAATGCTGCAAATGAGACTTTGGGTGATTGCCCAGGTAGCCAGTTGTCTCTGTCATTTCTTGCATGTTTTAGAAGTTGCTTTATTGCACTTCCTGTTGACTCAAGTAGTATTATTTCTCTTCTCAGGTTTTTGATGGGTTGAAGACTATAGATAGTCGTAGTTACTAGTGACTTAGCCAAGCCATTTTTAATATAAGACTTAGACTTCTTAGGATAGAATAGCTATTGAAACATTTAGCATATGTTTCTTGTTTGATGTTGTGGTAATTCTAATTTTTATGTATGTTTTTGCCTCTTCTTTTGCCTGAACAATACTTGATATTTGTTCTTATTATATATAGTTTTGTATATACAAAATAATAATAAATTATATAATAATAAATAATAACTCTTATTTAGACAAGAGGGGGAGGTGCTGTGGGAACTCCTTCAGCCAATAGCTTTTAAGATACTAGCCCACTTTGGGCGTGGTCTCATGTACTATAAATTCAGAGGAAAAGCATGCATGGGCCTCTTGACTGCTAGATTTAGTTCCAGTTCCCAGGGCAAGAGGACTGCAGATCGCTACTCTGTGAGTTTATCCCCAGATAATCCTTTGTTATACTGCATTCTGGGCTATTGTGGAACTGGTTTAGGCCATAGTTAAGCTTGGAAACAGAAGGCCTTTACCAGGAGTAGAAACCACTGGCATTTGGGCAACTTCCTGATCATGTAACTTGCTTGTGCCTTCAGGACCAGCATGGACCCGGCCACATCTATACCACTTCCATTTGACATTGGAATGCTGTTGTATGTAGCATGAACAATAAAAACTCAGAGACAGATATTGGGTTTCAAAGCTGAAGATCAGAAAAGAAAAGCAGCCAAACCACTAGAAAGATCTTACCTCTACCAAAGCTCAAGACAAACAAAGGGGAGATAGGGCAATGCTTTCCACCAACCTCAGACTCAAACTCCTGAGTTCCTGTCTCTTCCCCTTATATTTCTCTCTCTGCCCAGCCATATGGTTCCTGTCTCTACTTCCCTAGTGCTGGGATTAAAGGCATGTAATCCCAAGTGCCCGGATTACCTTTTTGTGAGCTGTCTCCCGAGTCTTGCGATTAAAGGTGTGTGCCACCACTCCCTGGCCTATATGGCTGACTAGTATGGTTGCTTTGACCTCTGATCTTCAGGCAAGCTTTATTTATTAAAATACAAATAATATACCACTAAAGTAGCCAGCTCATAATGGGCATGTCTCAGTTTGCATGGTAATTTGGTGGCCCATTGTTTGTTCTGGAAACATTTTGAGTGACCGTAGATCCAGAAAACTGATTACCCCAAAGTCTGTTTCAACATGAAAGCAGTTTAATGAAGTTTTTATAATTTTACAGAAAAAAAGAAATCAAGGCAAGTTTGAAATACCTAGGTGGGTACAGAGAGGCTGTTACAACAAGATGGGGGCTTTTTTTATAGGTTGACGATGTTATCTAATGACATACTCAGCTTTTTTTGGTTTGGGTTTTGGATTTTTGTTTCTTTTGAGACAGGGTCTTTCTGCATAGTCCTGTCTGTCTTGGAAAACTATGTAGACCAGGCTGGTCTTGAACTCATAGATCTGCCTGCCCCTGCCTCCAGAGTGCTGGGATTAAAGGTATGTGCTACCATGCCTGGTGACAATTTTAGCTTTTGGGTTAGCAGAAACTAGTAGTCAATAGATTCCAAAGCTTTTGACCTTTTAGTCACAGTATGTTAATTCTGACACAAAGTGGGCGAGAAATGACTGTCAGGGGCCAAAGGCAGCCCAAGATAAGGTAATTAGCATCTGGACCAGCAACATCCCAACCTCTCCCATGACTACAGTTTTCAATCAGTCTTGCAGACAGATTTTTTTGAAGGAATTCTTGTTCACACTATGTCTCTCCAACAGCACATGAAAAGATGACTAACCAACTACTACCTCATATCCAGCAAGATGACTACAATCCAAAAGATATTAAATGTCCAGAAACATGGAAGAATTGGAACCCTCATACCTTGGTAATATTGATATAAATGGTGCAGCTTTTTTCAATAAGTTTAGAACCGCCTCAAATAATTACACATAGTTTCTGTATAATCAAGCAGTCCACTTCAAGGAGTATTCTACATATACAAGAGAATTAAAAACATGTCTACATAAAATCTTGTCGACATCTGTTCATACTGACTCCACGCCAAGGCACAGAAAACGTGGAAACAACCCACTGTTCAATTACCTGATAAATGAATGAGCAAGATGTGATATATGCACACCATGGCATTGGCCAAACGTCAATGGCACACAATCTTGTCTGTGCTACAAACTGCATCAGCCTTCCGGCTGGGCGTGAAGATGTAGACCTGTAATATATTTAGAAGGCTGAAGCGAGAGGATCAGGGGTTCAAGGCCAGCCTAGGCTACAGAAAAACCTACCAGGGGAGAAGGGGAGGTAAATGTCACATTTGCTTGCAAATGAAAGCTGCATTCTCAAAGCAGACTCCAAACAAAGCCAGAGACATATATAGTGTTTCGGTCTGTAGAGGCCTGTGGTATTTCAATAAATTGACCGTTTAGCAATTTACAGACTAATGGCTGTTAACAACTGTGGTCTGCGAACAAAGCGGCTGAGAACTGCTCTTTCATTCCCAAAGCCCAGTCATTGAGCTGCTGATTGGGCTACTGTCAAAGATTATTTGGCTTTCAGAAGCTGTTCATAACTGGCTGATTTGGAAGCCCCTGAAGAGAGGCTGTCTCTGATTGGCTGGCTTTCACAGACTGTGTTGGTTACCTCTAAACAATGGCTACACGTTCATGGCTTGGGTCTGGAGGCAAATTTTTATTTTCCTTTCATGAATGTAAGAAACACTTTTATTTCCCTCTTCTCTTGATCTTTCCGTTAAACCTGCAGGAGACACCTTAGAGATTGTTAAAATCTTTATGAGCGGAAGGAGGGTTTTTTCAGCCAGCACTGTTTATAATTGATTCAGATGCCAGTCATTGTGGCAGGAAAAAGTCCTGGGTTGTTAAAATTTACTATGACAAGATGAATTTAGAACACATAGGACATCTTGACAAGGTCAATATGTGATGCTGGACGTAATCATTAAATAGGCCTTGTAAATAAAGGACATGGGCAACCCTCCACTTTATGCAGGAAGGGACAGGGCTCTGTGAGACTTTTCTGGCCCACCGATCACAGCTAGAAACAATTCTAACGCGGATCTGAACTGCAAAGGGAGGGGTCTCCTGGGATATTGCGACCCCTCGGATGCCGGTGCCTTGAACAGGACGCACCACTAAGGGGCCGAAAGTTTCAAGGGTGGGTGTGCAACTGTTGAGAAGCAGGCAACTGCAGACAGGTAGTTAGCTGTCCAGGAGACCCAGGGATAAACTGCCAGGTACAGACCTGAAGAACCCCAGCACCGCCGGGGCGAGGAGGGGCGGAGCTGACGCGAGTCCCTGCCCGGGCGCGTCCGTGAATATGGCTGCGGTCCCCCACCGAATCCCCGCGACGCTGCGAGACCTTAGAGGCGGGTGGTGTGTTGACCTGGAACCGGGGCGCCCCGAATCGGTCCGGCCCCGAAGCTGCACGGTCAAGCGCTCGACCCCGAGCTCTCTGACGTCCCCACTACGCGCGCTCCCGCCCCACCCCCACGTGCCCGCGCGCGCCTGCCCCGCCCCCTCGGCGCGCCCTCGCTCCGCCCTGCCGCTGGCCCGCTGCGGTGCTGGCCCCAGCGACCCTCCGCGGCCCCGTGGTCCTCCGCCTCCAGCCTCCATGGACTCGTTCGCCACACAGCAGCCGGGGCTGCCCCGCGCGCGCTTCGCTGGCACCTCTGGCCGTGGGGCGGCCTCCGTCAGGTACGCCGGGTCGAGGCCGCCAAAGGGTGGCCCGGGATGCGCGGTGGGGCGACTACGCCTCGGGCGGCAGGGCGTGGTCTGATATGGCTTCCTTGCGGAGGATTGTTTGAAACGGCTCCCCGAAGAACGTTTGCCTGGGGACGGCGTCCTTCCGGGGGGACAGTGCTGTGGCTATAGCTCGACAACCCACCGCGGTTCCCAGGAAGACCCTATTGTGACATCCCCTTCCCACGGACTGGTTTCCCTTGGAAACGTCTTCACAGCCAGCCCACCGCTAGAGGCCCTGTCTTCACTCGAGTGGCTCCCCAGAAACTGCCGCACGAACCCCTGCGCTCCTAGGTGTCCAGAGCCTTTGCCCAAGACCGTAGCTCGGTTGTAGTGCTCCTGGCCCCCTGTATGCACATCGGCAGCGTCTCCCCTCACCTACCCCTGGCCTTTGCATCCAACCCCCTCCCCCGCCCGTTGCCGGGATGTGAAGGTCATTGGGGGCGTAAGGGGGAACCTGGATGGATAGGGAGAGAGGGCCCGGGACCCCCAGAAGAGCTGACAGTAGGTCCCTGATAGAATCCAGGCGTGCCCCACGAGTGTGCACCTGGAGGGGAATTGATAATTAGGGAGGGCTGTCCTGTCCTTTTCTGTACAGAAAGTCTGTTTCTCATTTCTGCTGTCTTTGGGGCTGACCTTGATAGTCTGGGCATTGTTTGTGACCGAGCTGGTTGGAGTGATGGAGATGTTGCAGTAGGAACATACAAAAAAGGGAAGGGAGAGTCTCTGAGGTTTGAGCACTGCTAACCTGTCATTAAACCAGAAGAGGCTTTTTTGTTTGCTTACTTGCAGCCATTTGGCAAAGCAAATATGTATTGTTCCTTTGAAAGGGGGTTGTCAACCAATATGTTAGAATGGCTTTTCCTGTATTCTGTTTTTTGTTTTTGTTTTTGTTTTTGTTTTTTTTAATTAAGGCAGGTCCTCACTCTGTAGACCAGGCTGGCCTTGAACTCAAAGAGACTCAACTGCCTCTGCTTCCTAAATGCTGGCATCAGAGGCTTGTGCCACCATGCCTGGACTGCTTTTTCTATGCTCTTGTTTGGGTATTTTCATGTTCTGTGTGTATGTGTAAATGTATGACCCTCCAGTGTTGAGGGGCAAGTTCCAGGGCATTGCATGTGTTAGCAAGTGCTATATCACATTCAGCCTTGTTTTCTGGGTTTTATTTTTATTTATTTATTACCTAGGAGGTGTTGTTTGTTTTAATTGGATCTAATCTATGAAGAGTCAAAAACGATTTTTATTTATTTTTGAGGCAGAGTTTTGAATTCAGACCCACCTGCTTCTTGGTGCTGGGATGACAGACATGAGCCATCTTGCCTGGCTTCTTTCTGGATTTTTATGTATTTATTTATTCCGTGCACGCCACAGTGAGAGTATGAAAGTTAGAGGATTATTTCCCTGGCATCTTTTCTCCTCTCTCTCCTATGTGGGTCACCAGGATTGGACTCAGTCAGGTTTGGCAGCAAGTACCTTTACCCACAGAGCCCTTCTGCAAGCCCCAAAACTAATTCTTCTCTTTCATTTCCCAGGATTCCTTCACACATTCTGGCAGTGTGTTTACTGGATGACTAAGACATGGAAGAAGAACGAAGTGGTTAGATAGTAACGAAACAATGTGTTTAGGAGCCCCTCTTTGCTTCCACTCTGACACGGTGTGAATTCCTCTGCCCCTCAGGAATTCTTTACATTCTCCCTTAGTGCTTCTGCCTGAGAGTACCACTGTTTGAAAGTATTTGAACGTTGTACGAATATTGAACAGGATACTTCAGAACTTGGAGCAGCCATCCGATAAATCTAGGCTTTCTGCAGTGGTGTGTGCCTGTCTGCGAGTGTCCACACGCCACACTTGTTTGGTGTGGTGCTGGAGATGAAACTTGGGGTCTTGTGCATGGTAGCAGAGTGCTCTCCCTCTGAACCGTATCCCCATGACAAGCTCACTAACCTTTACTTGAATTTTAAAAATAGTTGCATTTTAAAATATTTCAGTTTAGATTTAAGTGTGAATGTACCGTGTCTGTATGTGGGAATGTGCAGATGAGTGCAGGTTCCCAGTGAGTCCAGAGAGGTGCTGGATCCCCTGGATCTGGAGTTTCAGGCAGTTGTAAGTTGCCTGACACCGGTGCTGAGACCTGATCTCAGGCCTGCTACAAGAGCAGTAGATGCTCTTAACTGCTGGGTCACCTCTCCAGCTTCACACTTTTATTTGATTAACAAAAGTTCTGTGTATGTGTCACAGAGCACCTGTGGTGGCCGGACAACTTTGGGGAGTTGAATCTTTTTACCGAGCTGGTCTCGGATCCAATTTGTGTTCGAATTCTTGGTGGAAACTCCTTTACCCACTGAGTTCTTTTGCTGGCCCTTCATTTGAATATTTTGAGACTTGAGGGTGGAAAAGCAACTTTACCATAAAAATCTATTTCCAGAATAAATGCAACCTACCTGCTTGCTTCTTATTTCTCTTTTTTTCTGAGACAGGGTCTTCACTATATAGCCCTGGCTGGCTGGGAACTTGCTGTGTTGACTGAGCTAGTCTTTGCACTTGTGGTAATTTCCCTGCCTGTTTCCACAATGCTGGGATTAGAAGAGTATGTACCACATCTGGCTTATTTACTTTCTTTTAAAATTTTTCTATTATTTACTGGTAGTGGATTTGTGGAGGGCAGGCATGTTGGTCCCATGGCACATGTGTGGAGGTCAAGAGGGTGATTTCGTCTCCGTGCACAGTGGATCTGGAGAGTGAACTCAAGGCCAGGCCTGCATAGGAAGCACTTTTACTCACCGACTCTTCTCTGACTCTTTAGTTTCTTTTTTCTCTTTTTCTTAGTTTCCCTTTGGTTTTTTGAGACAGATTCTTAATAAGTAACCTTGGATGGCCTGGAACTCACTATGTAGATAAGGCTGCCTCTACCTTCCCAGCACTGGGAGCTCTTTACTTTCTTGAAGATAGTATTTTTATGTTAACATCTATAGAGAGCTGGGAGTATCCAGTGCCCTCTTCTGACTTCTTCAGGCACTGGCACACAGGCAGTATACACTCACACATGAACATACAGACATCGTACATATGTAAAAATGTAGACATATATGTTGGCTGACTTTATTAGTCATGTCTAAACCCTGAATTTTGCATAAAAATTATTTGACTAAAACTTGGCTTTAGACCATGCATGGTTTAACATCAAAGGAATTTTGGTAAAAGACCCTCTCATTTCTACACCTCCCTGTAGTTGAACATGCCTTTCTTACTATTCAGGTCTTGCTTTATTTTCCCTAGTGGTTTTGAATTAAGTCTCATTCTGCAGCTCAGGCTGGCTTTGAACTTGGTTGATCCTCCTGCCTCAGCCTTCCAAGTGCTGAGATTTCAGACCTTTGGCAGTATGCCTGGCTTTCCCCTCACATTGACATTTGAAGGTTCCTGTCAGGTTTCAGCCCAACACTTTCTTATCAGCCGCATTTAGTTTCTTTGTTAAGTTTGGTTTCTTTGTTGCCCTCTCTCTCCAGTGATGAAAGAGGCAGGCTTAACTAGTGAAGTTACATTCCTGGAGACTGTAGATAGTGCATGCAAGTGCATGGAGTAAGGGAGTGCATTCTCAGAGATGGAGAATGGAGATCAGAAGTGAAAATACTGTTCTTCAGAATTAGACTCCTTTCTCAGATTGTGATAGTCATCACACTGTCTATCAGGTAATTTTGGTTTCTGTCTCCCAAGCATGTAGAATTAGAGTTGCTTTCCCTTTCAAATTGATTGTGAGTTGCTCTTGGCTCTTGATTCATGAAATGTGCATAAGAATCACACTGTAGTCCTGTTCAGTAAAAGCTTTGGCATGTGACTTGTCACTCTTGTTCCTTCTGCTGTGGTGGCTGTTACTGTGCCACATGGTTGCCCTCCATCACTCTAGAATCTAAAGTGAACAAGAGAAAGATGTTAAATGTCTCTGGGGTTTTGAAGTTAAAAAAATAGTTTTAATTTTTATTATATTTTTTAAAAATTTCATTTTATGTGTTACTGTTTTGCCTGTGTGTATGTCCATGTGCCATGTGCATGCTTGGTGCCCGCAGAGGTCGAAAGAGGTCATGGGATCTCCTGAAACTTGAGTTACAGATGGGTGTGAACCACCATGTTGGTGCTGAGAATCAAACTAAAGTCCTCTGCAAGAGCATCAAGTGTTCTTACTGCTGCGCCATCTCTCCAGCCTGAATAAAAAGTTTTTTGATCTCGGGTGGTTGATAGACTCCTTTAATTCCAGCATTTGGGAGGCAGAGACAGATGTCTGTGAGTTTGAGACTAGCCTGGTCTACATCGCTTGTTTCAGACTAGCAAGAGCTGAATAATGAGACCTCTCAAAAAAAAAAATGTTTTTTGAGACAGGGTTTTCCCTGTGTAACCGTCCTGGCTATCCCTGGAACTTGCTTTGTAGGCCAGGCTGGCCTTGAACTCACAGAGATCCACCTGCTTCTGCCTCTCCAGTACTGGGATCAAAGACATGAGACACCATTGCCTGGCTTCAAAAATTTTTAAAGAAATTTGTGTGTGTGTGTGTGTGTGTGTACATATATGCACACGCGTCCACACATAAACACGTGCCACAGGGTATGTGTGGAGGTCTGAGAACAGCTTATCTGGAGTAGGTTCTCCTGCTACATAGATCCTTAGGTCCCTGGGATTGAAATCAGATCAACAAGTCTTAGTGGCAAACACTTTTACCTACTGAACCATCATCTCTCTGGCCCTAGGATTTTTCCTTAACCAAAAGTATAAATAACCTAACTTATCAGAACTAATTCTAAGGAATTAGTGGAAATCTTGCTGAAATATACTGTCCTACCTACTTCAAAGTATTTTTCTGCAGAAGAGTCTCTTTCAGGAACTTCACAAGTTCTTTGGTTGTATATCCAGTTCAAGGTCAGTCTGGGTTACCTCAGACCCTGGCTGAGGTAGGTAACAAGTAACAACAAAAACCCTTCAAAAATCCCCAAACAGCTGCTTGTAATACTGGCTAGGAAGGCTCAGTGTGGTTTTAGGAGAAGCACAAAGATTTGTTTGTTAAGATTTGTAGCTTCATTTCTGCCCAGAGGTGATGGTCTCACTGTTTGCCTTTGCGCTTAGGTCTGGGGTGAAAGTGCGCTTGCTGTGCCTTCAGTTCTGTGACATCGCTAGTGCACAGTAACATGGCACTGTCTCCCAACTTCGGTGTTCCATGTGATGCAACTTAAACTATTAGTTTTGCCCTGAAATTTATTTTCAAAGAGTCTGGAGAGGTAGCTCAGTAGTAAAGGTGCTTGCCACCAAGCCTGAGGACACACATGGTAGACAAAGGAACCCAGTCCCACATCTGTGTGTACATACACCATGAGATATGTGTGCCAACACATGCAGTATACACCTCAGACAAATAAGTGAATATGTCGATAGGAAAAAACTAAAAAGAATAAGGCATTATAGTTTGGGTACTTAAAACTGGCACCTTTGATTTCAAGCCTAGTTTGAAGAAAAGGCAGCTTACTTGGTATTTTATTTATTTTTGAGACAGGGTATCAATGTGTAGCCTTGGCTGACCCTGAACTTGCTCTGCAGACCAGGCTGGCTTCAAACTCGGAGAGATCCGTTTACCTCTACCTCCAGGGTGTTGGAATTGAAGATGTGTGCCACCACACCTGATTTTATTTAACATTAACATTTTAAATTGTTTATTTACTCTGCGTGTGTACACGTGTTTACGTGTTGGTGCATATGGTATGGCAATCAGAACTACTTGAGGGAGTAGGTTCTCTCCTCTTCCACCAAATGAGGCCTGGGACTCTAACTCAGGTTGTCAGACTTGGTGGCAAGTGCCTTTGCCCTCTGAGCCATCTCACTGGGCCCTTACCATGCCTTTTAAAAACTTCAGTTTTGAAAGAATTTTAGACTTATAGATGAATTGTAGTATAGAACGATGGTGCATTTATTACAATGAAGGCATCAGTGTTGGTGCAACACTTTAACTAGTAAGCTTTTGTTTACCTGGAATTTAGTGCTCCGAACTTTATTTCCCTAAGTGAACTCTCTATTCTGAGATCTGATCTAGGCTTCCACGTTCGTTTGAATTTGACATGCTTATAACAGTCAGTGATGCGAGGGAGGATAATTGTGGATGCTTCTTGAGTGAATATTGTGGCGCTGATTTTTACAAAAGAGCAGGAAGTAAGAGAAGTGTTCACAGTCAGCCAAAGAGAAGGAGCAGCATGGAAAATATCAGGGTACAGTGAGCAGACCTCTGGATGGCATTTTCTGTTTGTGATGACTTGTTTTCTGGAATTCTTGAATTTAGCATCCTTTTGTTGTTGTTTTATTTTGGTTTGGTTTTTCAAGACAGAATTTCTCTCTGTAGCCTCGGCTGTCTTGAAACTCACTCTGTAGACCAGGCTGGCTGAGATCTGCCTGCCTCTGCCTCCCAAGTGCTGGGATTAAAGGTGTGAGCCACCACTGCCTGGCTGAATTTACCATCTTATTAGTACAAATTCATGAAATTTGTATAGGCATAAGTTTCAACTGAACATTAGTTTTTAACCATTTTAAATCTGGTGGTCTGTAAGGAATTACATTCAGTAAATTAGTAAGAGATTCTTAGCAAACGTGAGTTGCGCATTTATTCTCTGCTTCAGAAGATATCCTCCAGAGGAGACAGGCCTTTTCTGGTGTAAAGCTATCAAGGAGCCAGGCTGCTTCTGTGCTTTATTTGGTGACATTAGCAGGTAGTTGTCATGTAAGAGGAGGAGAGTAGTCCTCTTAGTTGAGCCAGTTCCCTTAGGAGCTTTCCAGAACGCTTCTACACAGCTTCTGAACTTGCCTCCTTAGTCAGATAGCTCTAGAAGCAGAGGAATCTGGCCTATTGCTAACCTAAGTAAAAATCTGTGTATTATTAAAGAAAAGGGAAATGAGTATGGCTCAACAGGTCTTTGTACCCCAGCGAGATAACTGTGTAGAATGAGGATGATACTGCACTGGAGTGTTGGGGCTGTGTGGAGGTGGACGTTTTAGTCAGTGTTCTGTTGTGTGAAGAGACCCCATTACCACAGCAATTCTTATAAAGGAAAACATTTAATTGGGTCTGACTCACAGTTCAGAGTCCAGTCGTCATGGCAGGAAGCATACTGGCACACAGGCATACGTGTTGCTGGAAAGGTAGCATAGAGTTCCTGTTTTCAGAACACTTCTAGTAAAGGCTCACCTGTGAACTGAGGGGCTGGAGAGGTGTGTGTGTGTGGAGGGCAGAGGACAGCTGTAGGAGTCCTCTCATCTACGATGTGGATTCCAAGATCAAACTCAGACTCTCCCACTTGGTGGCGAGGCTCTTACCTGCTGAGCCATCTCACCTACCCTCAGCTGTTTTTTGTTTTGTTTTGTTTTTTTGAGACAGGGTTTCCATGTAGCTTTGGAGCCTGTCCTGGAACTAGCTCTTGTAGCCCAGGCTGGCCTCGAACTCATAGAGATCCACCTGCCTCTGCCTCCCGAGTGCTGGGATTAAAGGCGTGCGCCACTACCACCCGGCTCAACTTGCTGTTCTTGCAAAGAGTTTGTATCCAACACCCAAGCTAGCTGCTCACAAATGCCTGCAATTCCAGCTCCAAGGGATCTGATGCTCTCTTCTGGCCTCCACAGGCACCTGCACACACCTGGCATACACATATCACTTGTGAACTGGAGTTTTCCAGGAAAAAAAAAGCCAAAGATTATCCAAGGCTGCTGACTGACTAGAATTTCATGAAAAAACCAGAGAAATGTCATTCATTCAATGTCTTTTTATTCTAGACACTGGTTTGGATAGCTTGCACCATCTTTTCTACTTTAAATGGTGAAGTAATTGGGAAACTAATGAGTAGAAAAAGATCATGCATGGGTTTCCTGGCCTTGGAAGGAAGACATTCACTCATGTGTCATGTTCTGCACAAGAACACCAGTTCAGGCTGGCTCCCTAGAGCTGTCTGTCCTACACTCTAGCTGGGGGTTGATAGCCACGTTGTTGCTGTTTCTGCAGCCATAGTAGCAGCCTCCTCTTCACCCTCGAAGAGCTTGCAAAGCAACTATAAACGTGAGAATGCCAAAGGCTTCACTTCTCTGCCATGTGCCCATTGGTGACAATTGAGTTGTCATCTCATGCTCAAACTGTTTCTAAACCTAAGGAAAACCCAGAAATTAATAATAGTATAAAAACGGCATTCTTCTTTGAGATCTTGAAGATTGGATCCAGGATATTGTTGTGTAAGTGCTTTACCATTGAGCTATATTACCACCCTGAAACCACTGTAGAGTGTGTGTGTGTGTGTGTGTGTGTGTGTGTTCGTTCCATATTAGGGATTGTACCCAGAGCCAGGCAAGTGTTCTACCGTTGAGCTATATCCTCAGTTTATCCATGAGTTTTTTGTTGTTGTTGTTTTGGAGGTTTTTTTTTTTTTTTACATTTATCTATTACTTACTTACTTACTTGATTGGGTAGGGAACATGCTCTCCAGGTGCATATATGGTGGTCAGAGGACAACTTGGGAGAATCTTCTTTTCTTACCATAGGGTCCTGCCTATCAAGCCCAGGTTTGGTGGTAAATGTCTTTACCCCTTGTTATTAGGGTTTCTATTGCTGCGATGAAACACCATGACTAAAAGCATTGGGGAGGGATGGGTTAATTGGCTTATTCTTCTGTATCATTCATCACTGAAGGAAGTCAGCACAGGAACCCAAACAGGATAGGAACATAGAGGCAGGAACTGATGCAGAGGCCACGGGGACGTGCTGCTTACTGGCTTGCTCATC
>JAQHUG010000170.1:2197047-2212251 GCA_028555095.1 Dicrostonyx torquatus | reverse complement strand
ATTTAATTAAATATTTGCCAGGTTGATGGGCACTGGCCAGGTCCATACCTGGGTTCCTGGGAAATGGCCCAGAATTAAGTATGGCAAGGGTTTAAGAAGGAAAACCCATAATTCATTGCATTTCCCATCAGGTCCAATCAGGGGCAAGCATACATCCTGACTTAATTCCTGCCTGTGAACCTCCCACCCACATGTGATCATGCACATCCTGTGCAGATGGGTCAAACAAACTCCGTTAGGGAAGTGCAAATGTGGCTGGCTTGTTGCCTCCCATTAAAAAAAAAAAAAAAACATAGCCTCTAGCATTTTAGAAACTGTCCTTGGGCTTGCAGATTAGAGCCATTTTGTTTAATGGCTCTCTAAGGCATAGTAATTAAAACTTAAAATTTAATTTTGTCTCACATCTCCAAGAAAAAAAACAAACTTAAGTTCTAAAGAAAGGCTGGAGATGGCCCAGTTAACGTATTTGCCCAACTTGAGGTTGAGTGTGGTGGCATAGGCCTTTAATCACAGCATTCTGTGAGGTCAAGGACACCCTGGTCTCTGTAGTGAGTTCCAGGTCAAACCAAGCTACCCAGTCTTAAAAATAAATTAGATTTTGTATGTAATGGCATAATGTAGACTCTGTTCTATTTTACTATACCATACTGTTAGGTTACTTTATACTGAGTTTCGTTTCCATGTTTTTGAGACCAGGTCTCACTATGTAGCTCAGGCTTTGCTGCAGCTTTTTGTAGACCAGGCTGTCTCTTAATTCACAAAGATCAGCCTGCCTTCCCCAACTGGGTGCTGGTATTAAAGGAGTGTCTTACCACACCCCACTTCTTTTAAAGAATTTTTTAAAGAAACAAACCAACCATTCAGCAGTCAAACTTAATAAACATTTGCTTTAGAACTTAGTTTTCTTCTTTCCATGTATTTGTGTATGTGTCTGTGTGTGGTATGTGCTTGTACGTATGCTTACATGTGTCCTGGCACTTGTGTATATGCAAATTGCATGGACAAGCATGTGGAATCCTGAGGTTGATAGCAAGCATCTTGTTCAGTTCTTCTTTCCTCCTCTCTCTTATTTTTACACAGACCCTCACCATGTAGCCCTAGCTGTCCTGGAACTCTCTGTGTTGACCACAAACTCACAGAGATCCAGCTGCCTCTGCCTCTCTGCTTCTGCCTCCTGTATGTTAGGATTAAAGGCTGTTCCTTCCTTAACCTTTTCAGACAAGGTATCTTACTCACAGCCAGAGCTCATTGATACAGGTCACCTTGCTAGCAACTTGCTCCAAGGATCTTGTCTCAACCTTGTAAAATTATGCAAGTAATTTACTTTCAAGAATCCAAACTCAGGTCCTCTCTTTTTCTTCTATTATCTTTTCTTTTATTCATTTTTTAATACAGGTATTCTCTGTGTGGCTCTGGCTGGCTTGTAACTCACAGTGATCTATTGAGGAAAATGAAGTCTTTTTGTAAAAATTATTTATCTGTTTGTTTATTGTGTGTGTGTTTTGTGTACATGTATGTCTGTGCACCACGTGTGCCTGCTGCCCACAGAGGCCAGAAGAGAGTTTGGATCCCTGGAACTGGAGTTGCAGAGTTGCAGATGGTGTGAGCTACCATGTCAGTACTGGGAGTGGAACCCAGGTCCTAACCACTGAGCTATCTCCAGCCCTAAGCACAGTCTTTTCAGCAAATGATATTAGAGAAACTATATATTACCTACCAGAAAATGAAGTTGGACCCTTATACCAAGAACAAAAATGATTACTTAAATTGTATCAAAAACCTAATTATGAAAACTGAAACAATAAAACTCTTAAAAGACACAATAGGGAAGAAGCTTCGTGACATGGGATTTGTCGCTGACTCCTTAGATAGATAGTTGCAAGCCCAGACAGCAGAAGAATAACGACACAAAGTGAACTTTATCAAAATAAAGATTTCCAGAAGCTGGAGAGTATGGCTTAGTGGTTAAGAGGTTGCTCTTGCAGAGGACCTGGATTTAATTCCTAGCACCCACATGATGGTGGCTTTCAACCATCTGCCACTCTACTCTAGTTCTGACCTCCTTAGACACCAGACACTCATGTGGCATATAGGCATATATGCAAGCAAAACAAACACACGTATAAAGTAATACATAAATTATAAAAACCATTAAGTTTTCTAGGGCTTTCTTGCACTGCAAACCTGATAACCAGACGGCATGGTGGAGGGAGAGAACCAGCCCCCGAAGCCGCCCTCTAGTCTCCAGGTGCTCACTGTTATTTGCATGCACCCATGTACACACAGATAGACACAACCATTTAATTACATTTTTATTTACTTTCTAAGGGTGGAGTTTAATGTGGAGTATGTGTGGAAGTCAGAGAAGAACTTGTGGGCCTTGATTCTTCTTGTAGAACTCTCCTTCATGTAGCTAGATCTCCAGGGATTGAACTCAGGTTCTCAAGCTTGGCAGCAAGCACTTTTACAGCTGAGCCATCTTACTGGCTCAAATAAATTTTAAAAATTATTCTTGCTGAGTATGATGGCATATGCCTGCCATCCCAGCATTTGAGAGGCCAAAGCAAGAGGCTTACTAAGAGTTCCAGACCAATCTAGGCTATATAGCAAAACCCTTTGCAAAAAGTAAAGGTAAATTTTAAAAGCTTCTGTACATCAAAGGAGACTCTCAAAAGAATGGAAAACAATCCATCAAATGGCAGAAATATCATAAGAGATAGTATCTTACCTGAGAGAGATGACATAAGCCTTAATCCCAGCCAGGGAACTAGAAACAGGACTACCAGAAATTCAGGGTCATCCTCTACTACATAGTGAGGTGAGTCCAACCTGGACTTCATGAGACCATGTCACAAATATGTCCCCGTCCTCCCTATAACAATACCTCAGAAGGAATTTGGAGATGACATTTTCAATTTGAGAAAATATACATCTAAGCCAGTGTCACAGCACATGCTTCTGATCCCAGCTGTTTGGGAAACTGAGGCAGGATTGTGAGCTCAAGGTTAATTTGGGTTTTGGTGAGACCATGTCCCCACCAAAAAAAAAAAAAAAAAGTTCCACTATCTCCTGTAGCTAGGAGCTGGAGAGCATGCCTGTTGCTAAATTTGGTAAACCATTTTCTGTTGCAAAGCTGACTCTAGCGGGACTGAATTCCTACAAGTGGACTCTGTTCTGACGCTCCTTTCTCTCTCTAGGACTCCACCAGCATAGTAGCTGTCCTTGTCATCGACTTCAGAAGCTCACTACTTCCTCATCTCCCAGTTCAGTTCCATGGATCAAGAAATTTTCTGATGATTGCCCTTTTCCCCAAATCAAAGATATATCAAGCGTTTTACTCAGAGGTAACATCAGTTGTCTGTCAACTTAGCAAAATAGCCGCTTTTTTCCTATAGCGATTTAAATGGTAAGATAGTGTCTTAGAACCAACTGATGATAATACAAAGCCAGCCTGTCCTTGAATCCCAGCAATTGGGAGGCAAAGGCAGGTAGATCTCTGTGAATTTGAGATCAGCCTGGTCTCTGTAGTGAATTCTAGGACACCTAAAGCTACGTGGTGAGACCCTTTCTCCAAAAGAAGTGGGGACTGGGGGACCTGAAGAGATGGTTCCATGGTGAAGAGCACTGGCTGCTCTAGCAAAGGACTGAGTCCCAGCACCCACATAGTGACTCCAGTCCCAGGGCTTCCAATGCCCTCTTATGGCCTCTGAGGGCAGTGTATACATGTGGTACCAAACACACAGACATAACACTTACACAAACAAAAATAATGCTTTTATAATTAGAAAGAACGAACATTGATGTGATTCAAGTGAGAGTCGAAGCCAGGTGTGGTAGTGCAAACTGTAATCATACTACTTAGGAGGTGGGGGCAGGGGGATTGGGAGTTCAAGGCCAGCCTGGGCTGTATAAGATGCTCTCTAAAAGCATAAAATAACAACAAAAAAAATAAAATAGTGTTGAGAAGACTTAGGAAGTGAAAGCATAGCTGGTAAATATTGATAACCAATCCCTTTGGTGTTTGAGTGGTGAGGGGTACGAGCCTACAGAAATGAAATCTGCTTGTTCCCTCTTAAGTCCCAATTAAATTTATTCCCTTTTTGCCAGATGTTGGTGGCGCATGCCTTTAATCCCAGCACTTGGGAGGCAGAGGCAGGTGAATCTCTGTGAGTTTGAGGTCAGCCTGGTCTACAACAGCTAGTTCCAGGACAGGCTCCAAAGTTACAGAGAAATCCTGTCTCAAAAAGCTGATAGATAGATACATACATACATACATACATACATACATACATACATACATATATACATTTATTTCCTTTTAGCTATTTTATTAAATATTAAGCCCTACTTAGCTAGAGTTCTCTGTCCCACCCTGTACTGTCCTTCCCTATGAATTGCAATTCCCTTCTTGCCTTTGCAAATGACCCTATATAATAGTAGGCTTACTATACATGCTCAGCTTATATTGTATATAAGGGAAGGGCCAAGAAGTCTGTGTCCCCACAAGATAAGTGTTACATGCTTGTAATTCCAGCACTTCACAGGTTGAGGCAGGAAGATCAGGTGTTCTGAGATTAACCTCAGCTACATAGTGAGTATGAGGCCATCTTGGGCTGTGTGAGACCCTGTTTCTAAAAGTGGGGAGGGATAAATGAATTGTATGATACACTTAGACACCCCCTCCCAGTAGACAAAGCAAGAATAATGAGTAGCATCACAACTGGAAGTTCTTGGAAGGCTGTGGTCACCGCAGCTGATGAGCAGCATCCCTTCTTCACAATGGAGTCATAGAATCCAGAGGAGCAGGAACAAGGGCTGTCGCTGAAGTCAGCAGTCACTTACTCCAAGCACAGCCCTTGCTGTCCTGCCGGCGTGCCTGCCACCTGCTTCTGCTTATCCGTCCCACTTGGGGACCTAGATACAGCCTTTGGAATCCATTCCCTTCAGCTGTCCTCTAAGAAGCTGTTTCTTTTGAGGCCACCACTGCCTTCTGGTCCTAAACCAGGGAGGAACGTGCTCTTGCAGCCAGAACAGTGCTCCTGACACCGTCTTTCAGGTTTTCTGACCTCTGGAAGGTCACAGTCTCTGAGTACAGGAACCCAGAAAGGCATTGCTGGCTCTGAAAAACCCTGAACAAAATTGCTTTCCGGCCTCATTTTTGAAGCAAACTTGTTTGTGATAATGTTTTTCTCTGCACTGACAGTGTTGATTTTAACAGTCACCAGATCCCATGTGGATTCCATATCCTGTTGTTGGGTTTTAAAGTGTTCTTTGTTTAAATTCTGTTTTGTTTAGGTCTTCTCCCCTTGGCAACAGCAGGATAACTCAGGGCTTTCTTTAAAAGTGATCCAGGAAGATGGATTATCTGTGGAACAAAGGAGATTGTAAGTGGCTCTCTCCAGTGTTTGTGCTCAATTCCCAAAGCTTTGTGAGTGTGCTTTCTCTGCAGGGTGACTCACATTATGTAAGAGGGGTCCTTGCTTCTGAAAGGGCCAATAGTCATGTCATTGTTGCCAGCATGCAGATAGCGGGTGTGCTTGGGGAAAGAGCCAGACAGATGATAGCCAAGCTGGGGACGTGGCTCCATTAGAAGAGCACTTGCCTAGCATGCAAGATGGGTTTGGTCCCATCCCAGCATAAACCAGGCATGGAGGCACATTCCTGGGATCCCCATATTTGCGATTTAGAGGCAGGAAGATCAGAAATTCAGAATCATGCTCAGCTATATAGCAAGTTAGAGGCTAGCCTGGGCTACATGAGACCCTGGGGAGAATAGAGAGGGAGGAGGAAATTCACTGATGTTTTACCTAAGTTTCTGCTGCTGTGATAAAACAGATGGCCAGGGTAGTTTATTTAGAAAGAAGAATTTATTTGGGCTAAAGAGTCCATGGTGGTGGAATGGAGGCAGCAGAGGGCTGGAACAGCAGCTGAGAGCTCACACATCTCAAAACCACAGACAGGAGGCAGAGAGAGCAAAGACATGTCTCCTCCAGGAGGCCACACTTCCCTGTTCTCCCCACACAGCCTCCAACTAGGGGCTAAGTATTCTCATGCTCATGACTATGGGGGACATCTTGTTCAAACCACTACAGCTGGTAATTAAAACCGGAGACCACTTTCAAAAAAAGAGGGGCCAGCCTTCCTATGTGAGCATGCCAATTGTCATGCCTGGTACCTTATTTTATTTAAGGCTGTGGGGTGTTTATTTTGGAAGTGTGGGCGCTGTTAAGGTCTCTAGCTTAGAAGCCTCAGTACTAGTTGTGTAAGGTGCCTTTGCTGTGGGAGCTGTAACACTAATCTGAGCCTTTGGTGTTGTAGGCACTCCTGTGCACAGAAGCTCTTCAGTGCCCTGAGCCATCCTGCAGAGGAGTGGAGCTCTCCGAGGCTGCTCTCAGCCAGACTCCCTGAGCTAGAGCGGTGAGTTCTGTGCATCTGTTTGGAGATGTTTACTCTTGGTCCTTCCTCAGCTTCTTTACACAGAGCTCCTTACGGACCTGAAAGGGATAGTTGTGACATGCCACGTACACTGTCATATCATGAAAGAATCTTTATTAATTTAATATTTAAATTTATTCTATTTTATATGCATTGTTTTGCCTGCATGTATGTTTGTGTGTGAGGATGTCAAATCTTGGAGTTACAGACAGTTGTTAGCTGCCATGCTGGAAATTGAACCCCAGTCCTCTGGAAAAGTAGTCAGTGCTTTAACTGCTGAGCCATCTATCTCTCCAGCGCCAACCCTCTCCTCCTTTTTGCTTGTTTGTTTGTTTGTCTGTTTTTGAAACAGGGTTTCATTGTGTAACCCTGGCTGTCCTGGAATTCGATCTGTAGTTCATGCTGGCCTCAAACTCAGAGATCTCTGCCTCCTGAGAGCTGGGATTAAAGGTGTGTACTACCACCACCTGGCCTAGGGAAAAAAATCTCTTTAAGGCTTATTAGCACTTAGGTAAGAAATCACTAATGTGAATTGACATGCCAAGTAAGGCTGGTGACAGTGATGTGACAGCTATCTTTGTTTTTCTAGGTTTCTCCAGCATTTTGCTATCGGCAGCATTGGTCAGGAGCCTGTGATGCGGACCCATCTTCCGGGCCTGCTGCAGCAAACTGAAATCAGATCTTCTCAGGGATTAGAAAGTGACAAGGTAGAGCTCACCAAACATGCCGAGAGTTTACAACAGGATAATCTGCAAACCTGTATCGGTTAACAGGAGCATAGGTGGAGTCCTTCATAAGTGTGTCCACCTCCTTGAATACTGATAATGATATACATTGAAACCGTCTTTGTAGAGTGACTGTCAGGCCAGACCCCATGACAGTGGCCAACCCTGACATTGTGCTATGCCCTCCTTGCGTGTCCAAGTCTTTTAAACTCTTACTGTGTCTTCTCAAGCTGTCACTTCTTTCCGGTAGTGACAATGACTTAACCTAGCATTGGATGACACATTACGTTGTTAATAAAAGGAAGGCTGCCCATGCTGTAATCGCCAGAATGAGGTGATACTCAGCATTTTCTTCTTCAGAATAGACTTTATTATGCTCCTGCCTCGTGTTTCCATTTCCCTCCACTTGACTCTGCCCACCATTCCTTTGGAAGCCGTATATCATAGTTTGTTTCTGTGCAAGTCTAAAACATGCTCATCTACTTAAGGAAATAGCAGTATACAATTAGAACACTCCGTCTTTCCTTTAGATAAGAGGGTAAAGGAAACAGATGCCTGCCTTGTGTTATTTTACTTAAAAAGTGCTGGCCTTTAAGTAAGAGTACCTGGCTGGGTGGATCAAGAAGCCCACATCCGGAACTGGAGAGATGGCTCAGCAGTTGGGAGCTCTGGCTGTTCTTGTAGATCAACTGGGTGTGATTCCCAGCACAAATGCTCGCAGTGGTTTATAACTCCAAGGGCACTGCACACACAAGGTATGCAGGCATGTATGCAGTCAAAACACCTATACACATGAAGTAAATAAATGAATAATCCCACACCCATGATCTTGGATGTATACCATAGATGTTTCTCTTTCTCACTCCATTTGTGCTTAAATCTGTTAGAGTCTTTTCTGTATAAACTCTAATTTTGCTTTTTACAAAAAGGAAATATTTGACTGTGCACATGTGGTTTAAGGAACTGAGAAGTAGCACTGAAGAGTAGGGAGCAAGATGGGAAATGCTGGGGTAGGAAGAACACAGTGTGCGTTACATTAGTACTTGCAGGAAACAAAGAGGGACAGTGTTTAGAAGCCTTGGTCACAGGATGAAGGAGAGCTTGGGTTTATGGGTGTCCACAAAAGAAAAGAGATCAGCAGCCATCTCTGTGCTTACACAACCAGCTGCTGCCAGATGTCAAGCTCAGTGTTAGTGCACACTATGGGTGACTGGGCTGTCTTGATGGTCTCACTTGTTATAAAAACAAAACATATAGCCAGGTATGGTGGCCTGTCCTAGTTTTCAGGAGACCGAGGCAGGAGGATCACTGCAGCTTTGAAACCATTCTGGGTGGCAGAGAGTTCTAGGCCAGCTTGGGCTATGTAGAGTAAAACTTTTTCTCAATAGGAAAAGGAAGGCATCCTGAAGACAGGCCTTACTAGGCCTTGTCATTGTAATAAATCTTCTGCGAGTGCATGAGTCTTGTCCTCCTCTGCTAGTCTTCCTTTTTCAGTAAATTCCTTAAATGGCCTTAGATTGTCTGATTGAGGGAAACCTAGTATTGTGTGCTAGCATAATGGAGCTAGGACCATTGGGATGGTTCTTCCCCTTTCCTCCATGAGAGGCTTTCAGAGAGCTCATCACACCCGAGAGTTGTGAATCACCACAGGCAGCCCCACTGCTCAGCAGTTTGCACACCACTGGAGCTGGACACTGTTTCCCCAGACTTCCTTTCTGCTCCCTAAAAACGTAGCAAATGTACTAAGTGTCTCCTGTACTCAGGTCTGTGTCTTAAGAAAGTTAGGCTCAGCCGGGCGGTGGTGGCTCACGTCTTTAATCCCAGCACTCGGGAGACAGAGGCAGGCGGATCTCTGTGAGTTCGAGACCAGCCTGGTCTACAAGAGCTAGTTCCAGGACAGGCTCCAAAGCCACAGAGAAACCCTGTAAAACAAAAAAAAACAAAAAAAAAAAAAGAAAGTTAGGCTCTCTAAATGCTTAATATTTTAAGTGATACAGTTACAAATGTTCCATAGAAATTTGTTTACTGCTTACATAAGTGAAGTTCATGAACTTCACATCTACCTGTAAGGTAAGTAGGTATCTTAGCTTGTTTTCTAGAGCTGTGATAAAACACCATGACCAGAAACAACTTGAGGAGAAAAGGGTTTATTTCAGCTTTCATCTCTCAGGTCACACTCCATCACTGAGGGATCTGGAGGCAGGATCTGATGCAGAGGCCATGGGGGATGCTGTCTGCTGGCCTGCTTAGTTCCCGTGCTTGCTCAACCTGCTTTATTTTTGTTTGTTTGTTTCGAGACAGGATTTCTCTGTGTAGCTTTGGAATCTGTCCTGGAACTTGCTCTATAGACCAGTCAGTCTGCTTTCTTATGTAACCCAGGACCACCTGTCCAGGGATGAACCACCCCAGTAGCTGGGCCTTTTAACAATTTGCAGTCAAGAAAATGTCCCACAGGCTTGCCTACAGGCCAGTCTAATGGAGGCATTTTTTCAGTTGAGGTACTTCTTACCATTTGACTCTAGCTCCTGTCAGATTAACCAAAAAAGAAAGGAAGGAAGGAGAGGAGAAAGAAAAGGAAAGAAAAACCCTACCCAGGACAGTAGACCTTATTATCATTCACTGTAAATCAAGGAGCTAGTGAGTAATGGTGCTGAACTTCAAACCCACAAAGTCTTGCTCTAAAGACTGGTTTTCTTTTTTTTTTTTCCTTTCTTTCTTTCTTTCTTTCTTTTTTTTTTTTTTTGAGGGGGGTTTTCGAGACAGGGTTTCTCTGTAGTTTTTGGTGCCTGTCCTGGAACTAGCTCTTGTAGACCAGGCTAGCCTTGAACTCACAGAGATCCACCCAAGTGCTGGGATTAAAGACGTGCGCCACCACTGCCTGGCTTAGACTGGTTTTCTTTACGTCTTACACAGTGATCTGTAGTCAAACTAGAAACCCACATGGCATTTCTTTCATGTAGGTCATCATCAGCATTGTAACTGGCCTCCCTGGCTGTCACGCTAACAAGCTCTGTGCTTTCCTGGTCACTCTACATAAGGAGTATGGCAGGTTAGTATGGCTTCTGCTTTTGCTTTGGGGAAAGAGGTCATGTTCCTGGACCATCTACTGTCATTTAGCATGACATGATTGGCACAGCAGTTGTCTATCTTCTCCTCACTAGATACAGTGTGCTCAGTGCCTTGTTTAGTAAGTGTTTACAGGTTAACCAGATCCTCACATCTAGTGATTTTGTCCTGTAAACATTCTGTATTATTTGGGGGATAGTCTCATGTAGTTTGGGCTTTCCTTGAATTTGCTGTAGCTATAGCTATAGCTGAGGATGATCCTTTTGCCTCCACCTTCCGAGTGCTAGGTTGTAGGCACAAGCCACCACACCCAGCTTGTGTGTGCTTGTTTCTCTCTGCCCCCCACCCCCGCTTCCTATTCCCTTCCCCCTCTATCTCCTCCCTCTCCCTCCTTTCTTTCTTATGTCTCTTTCTCCCTCTCCCTTTTCCTTCTCCTGCTCCCTCTCCCCTCCCATGCCTCTGTCTCTCTGAGATGGTGGCCTCAAATTCATTGGAAGTTCTCTGCTTCAGTTTCTTGAATGCTGGCATTACTGGCATGTGCCACCATTTCTGGCTCTTTTCTAAAACATTCTGAGTTCTCGACCTTGCCCATTTCTTACTAGTTTTACCAAGCATGAAACTAAAGCCATTTTACTCAGGAAATCACTGCCACGGCAGAAGTCTTTCTCACTTCTGAGGCCTTCTAACCATACGTTACTTTGTCTTTTTTCCTGGTGGAAGGAGATTTTCTACAAAAGATCCAAAGATCTTGGCTTCAGGACAGTGAACTTCTAACCCAGCTAGTGCCTGTTTTTTCCTGTGGTGCCACAATAGCTTTCTCTCCATAGATAGAGTAATTGGAAGCATATCCTTGAGAGTACTGGTCATATTTAAATCCATGACTGAGCTTTCTAGGAGCAGGCCATATGTAGCCTTATGCTAAGATTACCTTTTTGCTTCCAGATGGATGGTATACCGCCAAATCATGGACAGCTCTGAATGTTTCCATGCTGCCCACTTCCAAAAATACCTTTCCAGTGCTCTGGAGGCCCAGCAGAACCGCTCTGCCCGACAGTCAGCTTACATCCGCAAGAAGACCAGACTGCTGGTGGTATTACAAGGGTGAGTGAGTGATGAAGGCCTGGAATGGAAATGAGGATGGGGACCTTGTCATTATTGTTACTTTTTATGTGCCCTGATGCTAGCGACACTCCTTAGAAAGGCCAGGATGCTGTTGCCATGCTGTGGCTAAGAGTAGCTGAGAGCTACAAAATCTGGCTTCCATAATGTATTATCCCCAAGATATGAGGAATTAGGGAATCTGGTAAAGATTCTTCAGTAATTTATAGAATGATTGATAATAGTTTTTAAACCTTGCCATCTAAGTATGGGAGCCTCATCTGTCTCACTCCTCCCTCTTTTGGAATTACAGATGTGGCCCCTACCTCTCCATAGTCTATAAGCCCTACCCACCTCCCTTTTCTTCAGTGGCTATTCCAGAAGACCTCCCTGGGACCCATAGTGAGAAATACAACATAGTATAGTTGAGCATGGAGCCTGCTTTATACCTGTAGCTGTGACTGTAGACCCCTAAATCCTGAAGTCCCTATAAGTACCATTATTGTCAGAGGGAAGATGAGTCTCCGCACCACCACCCCATGTGTGTGTGTGTATGTGTGTGTGTGTGTGTGTGTGTGTTATAGATGTGTATGTAGGAGTGTGTACTGTGTGTTCACACATAGAGCCAGAAGAAAACATAGGATATCTTTGAATCGTATGCCCTTGCTGTATCTCTGTCTTACTCCTTTGAGTCAGCATCTTTCACTGACACCAAAGCTAGGCTAGTGGCTCCTGTCTCTGTTTCTCACAGCACTGGGGTACAAGTGGGCATAGCCATGTCTTTTCAGATTCACATCTTTATGCTTGCAGAGCAAATGCCTTTACCCACTGAGCCATTTCCCCAGCTCAGAACAAAGATTTGGCAGAGTATGTGCCACTGCTCCAGAGAACTGTTCACTGGCTCTCCACAGAATGTCTTGCACCTGGACCCAGAAAGGAATGTGTTGTCAAGAGAACAGAGCAGAGGCTGGGCTTATTTCTGGTGTTATGGTTGTAAAGAAGCTTTGTGTTATTCTTGCAGTAATTACTGTTTCCAGTTAAGAATAGACCCAGATCCAAAGCTCTGTTTGGGCTCCTGGTTGTAGTGATGGGACCTGGGAGGAGCTAGGATGGTGGTCCTGAGAAAGGAGGCAGGCGGCAGTGTGCACCCTTGGGACCTTCCTGCACTAATAGACCTTGCTGCAGTTGGACCGTCGCAGTTTCCTTTCTGTCAGCCCTTTAGATCAGGAATCATCAAAAGGAGAATCGGGCCTTGGAACCACTTGTTTTCTTGGGATTTTCTGTTGCTTCTACTAGTCAGAAGAATGGGTCAACCCAGCATCATGACCTTCTGTTCTGCCCTTGTCAGAACTGAGTCACTGGGAATGGGGGCCTAGAAGAGAACTTGCCGGTCTGTCAGTATACACAGCTAAAGTCACGTCCATTATCCATTGATTCAGAGAATATTGTTGACTCCTTATCTCTAACTCTACAAGTCTGCAAAAATGTTGGATATTCTAGCTACTTCCAGCTTATGCAGCATAGACCCAGCATTCACCCAGTCGTACCACAGGGTATGAGGGGCACCAGTAGATATCCTAATGGACTCAAGTCAGAGTAACAGCTAAGCCCAGCCATGATGGCTCACACTTATAATTCCAGCACTTGGGAGATGGAAGTAGGAAGATCAACCATTGGCTATGTGAGTTTGGGGTCAACCTGAGTTATATGAGGGTCTCTTAAAAAAATAGCAGCTAAATGTTGTGACTCCTTACTAAGGCACTTATAGATTTGACCCATATTATTTTTAGAGCCAATAGAAAACATATAGATACCTGCTTTATAGCTTGTACAATTCCTTGGCACTAGACATTCTATCAGGAATTCTGGAGTAGAGAGATGGCTCAGAGGTTAAGAACAATGATTGTTTTTCCAGAGGTCCTAAGTTCAAGTCCTAGCATATGGTGGCTCACAAGTATCTATAGTAAGATCTGATGCCTTCTTCTGGAATATAGGCAAGCATGCAGACAGAACACTGTATACATAATAAATAATAGATAAATCTTAAAAAAAGAATTCCCTCTGTCTTTCATCACACTACGTAGTCAAGGCTGGCCTGAGACTTGTGGTCCTCCTGCTCCAGCCTGCAGAGTGCTAGAATGCACATAGTCACTATAACACTTGGCTTATTTCTCAAATCTGTCTTCTATTTTCATCAGTGTATCTCTGATTTTTGTTTTTGTTTTTCAAGACAGGATTTCTCTGTGTAACAGCCTTAGTTGTCCTGGAACTCGCTCTGTTTACCAGGCTGGTCTTGAACTCACAGATTTCTACCTGCCTCTGCCTCCCAAGTGCTGGCATTAAAGGCGTGTTCCACTGCCACCTGACTTTACCTCTGATTTTTTTTTAAGATTTTTTTTTATGTGTATGAATGTTTTTGCTTCCATGTGTATACCATGTGCATACAGTGCACATATGGGGACCAGAAAAGGGCATCAGATTCCCCTGAAACTGGAGTTAGAGACAATCTTTTTTTTTAATATTTATTTATTTATTATGTATACAAATTCTGTGTGTGTGTGTATGCCTGCAGACCAGAAGAGGTCACCAGACCCCATTACAGATGGTTGTGAGCCACCATGTGGTTGCTGGGAATTGAACTCAGGACTTTTGGAAGAGCGGGCAATGCTCTTAACCTCTGAGCCATCTCTCCAGCCCCCAGTTAGAGACAATCTTAAACCACTATGTAGACGCTAGGAACTGAACCCACAACTTCTGTAAGAACAGCAAGTGCTCTTAACCTCTGAGCCATCTCTCCAGTCTCGGTTTTTGATTTTTGTTATTTTGGGTTTTTTTTGTTTTTTTTTTTGTGTGTGTGTGTGTGTGTGTGTTTATATCTATGTATGTCATGTATATGCTAGTGTTCACAGAGGCCAGGGCATCAGATCCTCTGGAGCTAGTTACAGATGACTGAGTTGCACAGTGTGGGTTCTGAGGCTTAGACTCAGAATCTCTGGAAGAACATCTAGCACTCTTAAATGCTGAGCCCTCTCTCCAGCTCCCCCACCCCACCCCCCATCACCAGCATGTCTTTGGAGAAAAGATTGTACTGTAGGAGTAGAGGGTTCCTTAATCTCCACAGTGACTGTTTCCCCTTGTTTTCCATCTCAGAGGCAGTGGTATTGAGCTTTGACACTGAATAGGACATTGTTTTAAAAATAAAGTTAGAGGTCTTGTCTTGTTTTTAAGACAGGCTCTCATTTCTCATAGGCCATCCTTACCATGTAGCCAAAGATAACCGTGAACTTTGATCTACATCTCAAATGCTGGGATTATAGGCATGTTTATGCCCAGTTTATATGTGCTGGGAATTGAACCTTCCACTCTAGCAACTGAGCTATACCCCCAGGTCCTAGAGTGCTCTTTTACTCTTAAGAATCAGACTTTTAGTTGCCGAGCTTTTAAGGATAGGGTATGTGAAAGGGAAATAGATGTACTTATAAAAGGGATCTTCTTTTTTGGAAGTTTTACATCTTGACATAAAATAAATACATCTTTAAAAACAAACAAACAAACAAAAAACAGGCCTTACTCCATAGCCTTGGCTAACTACGCACTTGTTACCTTGCTCATGCTAGCCTTGAGCTCACAGGAATCCTTTCCCATCAGAAATCCTTTATTTTCCAATGTGCTACTGTAAGGGCCTGAAGTGTGCAGGGCTCCCATGTCCCCAGGCCTACCCAAGTACTGCACTGGGAGTGGTTGCACACATGCCCAGGAAGAGAAGCCAGGGAGTAGAGCCTCAGCAGGGTGACTCAGGCTGGGAATCCTTGCACTTTGGAGGTGGAGGAAAGATTCCACAAATTCAAGGGCAGCCTGTTCTAGGTAGCAAGTTCCAAGG
>JAQHUG010000170.1:2132504-2149701 GCA_028555095.1 Dicrostonyx torquatus | reverse complement strand
CTTCTTCCCAGAACTTCCGTTCTGTCTACTCCGCCCACCTAAGGGCTGACCTATCTTACAAGCCAGGCAGAGTCTTTATTCAACCAATGAGAGTAATACAAAATACAGGAGACCACTCCCACATCAAGTCCCTGGCTGGCTGGCTCCACAGTTGTGGAGCAGAACAGAATATCATGATGGTGCAGTGGTTAGGAGCACGGGCTGCTCTTCCAGAGGACCTGAGTTCAATTCCCAGCACCTACATGGCAGCTCACAACTGTCTGTAACTACAGTTCTAGGGGATCTGACACTCTCACACAGGCATACATACAAAACACCCAGTGCACATAAAATAAGAATAAATTATTTAATATGTTAAAAAAAAAAAAGCAGGCGGGCAGTGGTAGCACACACCTTTGATCCCAGCACTTAGGAGGCAGAGGCAGGCAGATATCTGTGACATCCACAGCAGTTCCTAGTGGGAACAGTGGCAAGGTGCATTAATGTCTGAGCTTAGGGAAACAACCAGCTGCCTATGCGTAACTGCACTCAGCAAAGACAGGGTGTCTTCTGCTACAGGAGCTGGGGGTATAACCGTAGCACCTTCTGTTCCCAGAAAAGCACCAAGACTGCGATGGAGGTGGCACGCACATTTGCCACTATGTTCTCAGACATCACCTTCCGCCAGAAGCTCCTGACGACCCGCACGGAAGAAGAATTCAAGGAGGAGTTGGTGCATCAGAGACAGCTGCTCACCATGACGATGCCAAGAGCAACGGGGCACAGCATGAGCTCCCTCCATACTCACAAACACCCTCAGGTTCAGAAGAGAGCTGGGGTGGTTGGAGGGGCGTGGGCCAACCAGGGCTAATATGGGGGTCTGTCTGTCTTTTCTCCCAGCCTCCGAAGTGCAAGGACTTCTTCCCTTTTGGAAAGGGCATCTGGGCAGACATCACACACCGGTTTCCTGTGTACCCACTGGACTTCACTGATGGTATGTGCCCAGCCAGAGCTCAGCCTTTCAGGCCCTGAGTCCTTGAGTGCCTGTCTAGCATCTCCAGCAAATGCTGTCTGTCCCACGTTCCTAGGCATCATCGGGAAAGGCAAGACTGTGGGCAAATATGTTACCACCACACTCTTCCTCTACTTCGCTTGCCTCCTGCCGACGATTGCTTTCGGATCCCTCAATGATGAGAACACAAATGGGGCCATCGGTGAGGGGTCGGAGTGGTAGGGATGTACCAGGCTGGACCCTGGGCTATGGGTGACCCCTGACCATATCACCTCCACAGATGTGCAGAAGACCATAGCTGGGCAGAGCATAGGAGGCCTCTTGTATGCACTCTTCTCTGGGCAGCCGCTGGTGATCCTGCTGACGAACGCACCCCTGGCCATCTACATCCAGGGTGCAGTGGGGTTGAAATGGGAGATGGTACCCAAGTCCTGCAGCCCATCCCAGCCCTGACTGCACATCCTGCCCTGTTGCTTGCAGTGATCCGAGTTATCTGTGACGACTACAACCTGGACTTCAACGCCTTCTATGCATGGACAGGCTTGTGGAACAGTTTCTTCCTCGCGCTGTACGCCTTCCTCAACCTCAGCCTGCTTATGAATCTCTTTAAGAGGTGACTAATCCTGGGCTGCAGTGTCTGGGGGTGTGGGTCAGCCTCATGCCAAGGCCCTATAACCCCAGGGTAGGTAGCGTGCTTTCCATAGGCCAAGGTGGACTTACTGGGCGTGGTCCCGTGAGGCAGCACTCTTCCATGGCGATGGTCCATACAGAAGTTCAGGCAAGCCTTTCTTCCAATAATTACTTCCCTCTCCCCACCCCACACATGTTGAGGCATTATTACCACTTTGCAGGTCAACAGAAGAGATCATTGCCTTCTTCATTTCCATCACATTTGTGCTGGATGCTGTCAAGGGCATGGCCAAAAGTGAGTACAAGTCAGGTGTAGTGGCACATGCCTTTAAGCCTATCACTTATGAGGATTTCTTAGTTTGAGGACAATTAAAGCTATATAGTGAGAAAAAAAATGAGTACCAACCCAGAGAGGGACCTGCTTGTAGGTGGAAGGGCTCTCAGCTGTTCTCGATGGGGCAGAGGAGAAGGTGTCAAGCTAAGCTGGCACAGCGGCAGCACCAGTACTGCTGAAGGGGAGGAGCTTCTCCAAGCAAAACCACAGAGGGGACAGAGGCATGGGCCATACAGGGTGGGGTATCGTCAGCCACAGCAGAGGCAGTAGCAGACTTGGGAGACAAGGTAGATGGACATGGGATGGTTCCTGGTTGACTGAGAAGGCCAGAGCTCTCTCCGGTACCTCCTTCTCCCCCTTTATGGCCCCTTCCCTTCCCTTCAGCATCCTCTACCTCACATAGGACACCCTTCCACCTTATATCAGTAAGGAAGCTAGGCTCCAGCCTCCCAGATCCCAGACGGCTTAGGTCTGTTGGCCTGTCCCACAGTCTTCTGGAAGTACTACCATGGCCACCACTACCACACAAAAAAGACTTCATCCTTGGCGAGCTTGTTGAGCATTGGCAGAAGCCCCAACACCAGCCTTCACTCTGCGCTCAACACCAGCCTCCTGCCCAGCCCCGTTGAGTTGGCCACGGCCGGCAGCCCCAGCAGCACACACTCAGGCCAGGCTACGGCAGTGCTCAGCCTCCTCATCATGCTGGGCACACTCTGGCTGGGCTACACCCTCTACCAGTTCAAGAAAAGGTAAGGGAGCACCCTTGATCCCAATACTCAGGAGGCGGAGGCAGAAGGATCTCAAGTTTGAAGCCAGCCTAAGCTTTACAGACTCTAGATCAAGACCTCCTCAGAAGAAATGAGGGGGCCCATGGGTGGGAGGTAAGGGCTGGCCAGCCCCTGAGCCATGCTGATACCCCTGTTATCTCCAGCCCCTACCTGCACCCGTGTGTCCGTGAGACCCTGTCTGACTGTGCCCTGCCCATCGCGGTGCTCTCCTTCTCCCTCATCGGCTCCTATGGCTTCCAGGAAATTGAGAGTGAGTGGGGACAGGGTGAGCTGGGGGTGGCATGGCCTTGCTCCCTGGGAACTGTGGGCCAAGTCTGTCCCATATTGCAGTGAGCAAGTTCAGATACAACCCCAGCGAGAGCCTCTTTGAGATGGCACAGATCCGCTCTCTATCCTTCAAGGCCATTGGCAGCACCATGGGTCTTGGTTTCCTGCTCTCCTTGCTTTTCTTCATTGAGCAGAACCTGGTGGCTGCCCTGGTCAATGCACCAGAGAACAGGTACTGAGGGCTGTGGAGGGTGGGGCAGGGTCCCAGACTTCTGAAAACCAATAGGACTCTTGTCCATGTGTGCCCACAGGCTGGTGAAGGGCACTGCCTATCACTGGGACCTCCTGCTACTGGCCATCATCAATACGGGGCTGTCTCTATTCGGGCTACCCTGGATCCATGCCGCCTACCCCCACTCCCCGCTGCATGTGCGGGCACTGGCCTTAGTGGAAGAACGTGTGGAGAACGGGCACATTTATGAAACGTGAGTACCAGCAATCCCTAGGATCCCAGGGCAAGAGCCACGTAGACCTGAAAGTCAGAGGGGGACAACCTTGGGCTGCATGTGACCTAGGCAAGGATGTGGCTTAGAGATGAGGGCTCAGGACTGAAGCCGTAGCTAGACCCACTTGTAGCCTTTGCTCTGGGCCCCCCGCAGGATTGTGAATGTTAAGGAGACCCGGCTGACCGCGCTGGGCGCCAGTGTCCTGGTGGGGCTCTCTCTCCTGCTGCTGCCCTTCCCACTGCAGTGGATCCCCAAGCCTGTACTTTACGGACTCTTCCTCTACATCGCGCTCACCTCCCTGGATGGCAACCAGCTCTTCTCGCGAGTGGCCCTGCTGCTCAAGGAGCAGGTGGGTACCTGGGCCAGGGAGGGGATGTGGGAACACAGCCGTCCCTGACCGCCGGGTTGCCGCTGCCCACAGACATCATACCCACCCACCCACTACGTCCGGAGAGTGCCCCAAAGGAAGATCCACTACTTCACAGGCCTGCAGATTCTGCAGCTGCTGCTGCTCTGCGCCTTTGGCATGAGCTCCCTGCCCTACATGAAGATGGTCTTTCCTCTCATCATGATTGCCATGATTCCGATCCGGTATGCCCAGGCTGGGTGGCTGTGGGGAGGGCTCCGCCCACTGCTGGGCTCAGTGAGGACCCGCTATAACCATCCATCACTCGGTTTGCCTCTCCTTCTATTCTGCAGGTACAATCTCTTACCCCGAATCATTGAAGCCAAGTATTTGGATGTCATGGATGCTGAGCACAGACCCTGACCTGTACCACCCTCCCCCATGCCTTCAGGCCTGTTCTGTGACATTGTAAGGGGAGGTATGAGCTGGCTCTGACCCAGCCCCATTGCCAGTTAAAGTCCCAGGGCATTGTGGTTTTCAGTGGTGTGTGCTCACCCCTCACCCCTTAATTAACCTTTAGTTTGGGGTAATTGCCAGCGTGGGGCTAAGAAGTGCAGATTTTCTTTTGATAAAAGAGTTGATGCCCAGGAGCGAGCCCATTTCCTTGATTGTGTAAGGAATTCACTGTGCACCCATTAGCAAATAAAAGTGTTGTTTCTATACTTCAACATGCTGCCTCCATCTTTGCTACTCTCCCAGACTTGGGGACAGAAACAAAGCCACCAGGAGAAGAATAAAAGGGACCAATGTTTGTTTTGTACCATCTATATGCTGTCAACTCCAACAGTGGCCTCTGGCCCAACTGTGAGAAGTAGACAAACCAGACCTTTGTGTCATTCTGGTGAGAGGCTCCTGCAGGGGATGCATTCTGGGATCGAAGACCCAGAGGAGACGGTTTGGGTACAGCAAGGTGCTGTGTGGTGAAGAAAGTGGCTCCAGGATGTGGCGGGGGTGAGTGAGAGCAGGAGTGCCCTGTACGGCCAGTGATGTGATTCGGAGAGGCTTGGGAGAAAGGCTGATTAATCTGATGAAGGAAGAAGATGCCATGCCTCTGGCTTGATCACTTGACATTTGTTGCTAATAAAATTCCTTCCTAGGGGGAGACTAAGCCACTTCCACCCCTCTTCCCGGCAACAGAACAGATGAGGGGTTACTGGAGTGTGGGTGCTCCCCATCAAAGGCCACGTGGGAAAGTCTTTACCTAGTGGGAATGATGACTTTCCCACAGAGGCATAGATGGAGCCATTCTCCCTGAGTCCCTCTCCACATGCTCTACCCCCTGCCCAGGCCACATGCAATTAGGGTAAAGTTGCATATGAGTGGTAGAGAGAGCTGGATACCCAGGTGAGGGGCTCTGCTCCCTACACCCCTCTGGGTGACTTGAACTCTCAGAGCAGCTGCTTGGCCCGAAGGATAGTCATAGAGTACCCTTGGCCCCTTCCTCCTGCCCTTACTTTCCTTCTGCCTCCTTTTTCAAGGGTCCCTGAGACTGGGTCTGTACTGTGGGTGTGAGAGAGATGTCTGACTTTTCTCAGAAATCCCGAACCCTTGTGCCCTCTGGACATTCCTCTGTCTTTGGAACATAGCTGTTGACCAGTCTGGACAAAAACAGGAACAGAAGACTAGCAGAATGGATACAGACTGCAGTGACCAGCCTTCCAGTCAAGAGCATTTGCTCTCCCCTGGAGCCCCTGACTTCCCTAGTCACAGGTTGTCTGTTCTCTGCACCAGATACGAATTTCTCCCTGTGAAGCAGACCTCCAGTCCAATCAGAAACGTTCTATCCACAGCCACTTGGGCACTTGTGTACCGGTGCATGTTGCCTGGCACTTCCATCACCAAGCATGCAGGACCCACAGCTGAGCAGGACTTCGAGGTTTAATTTTCCTCAGCATCCTTAGTAGAAACTCCTGGCACTACAGGAGCTAGCTCTCAGGGAGGGGACACTTCTAGCCCAGTCCTAGCTATTTTGCCAATGGGGTAGGCTCTTCAGCAATAGGGTCCTGTCATTAGGTTCTGGAAGGCAATCAGCAACTGTGGCAAAGCCTCTTTTGTTTTAGGGCCCTCATGGGCCTCTATGGGAGTTAACTCACTCCTAGCATGGGGGTTCCCAAACAAGCTCCTGTGGCTTTTAGGAGCATCTGGTTTGTCCTTTTGTGTGTTCCTTAGCATTTTCAGGCACCTTGGTGAGTATCACTGTGCCTTACCCAGCCACACACTTCCCTCCCACACATCCCACAGCAACACCTGACCTTTGCACTTCTCCAGGTGCACTCGCACATCCCGTCAGTGACTGTGTCACCTCTGGGTAACGAGGATGGACAGAGCCATGATGTGAAGTCCTGAACTCACATCTTCACGTAAAGTGTGGAGAAAACTCTTGGTGTTGTGCTTTAAAACCTTGTCATTCTGTCCCCACAAGTATCCATCTTTTGTGTTGTCACCTCCATGAGTGGGCACTGGCACTGCTGTGAACAGTAGACAAACCAGGGCTAAAGGTGCAGTGCAGTGTTAGTGATCTGACTTGTGCAAGGCCCTGGGTTTGGCTCCCAGCTCCACAGAGAAAATAGAAGATATCTCCTGTCAGCATACAGTGTGAGATTGGACCTTGGCAGGTCCAAGGTGTCCCACGGCGAGTGGAGACAAACATGCTGTGCAGACAGAACTTACATGGGGAGTTTTAGTGGGAGAAGGGAAGGGAGAAGGCAGAGAGAGAGACAGGCAGAGAGAAGATGAAGAGGAAAAAGAAGTAGGTTGAGTTTCACCTTTTAAAGGGACAGGATACTCCCTGCCCTGCATGCAGCCTTAATGTAGGGGTAAGCCTGCAAGATCCCCAGAGGGGTGGGGCCAGGTGTGCTTGGATGCTAACATCTTTGTAGCATGAATAATTAAAAACCCAGAGACCGATATTGGGGTTCAAGCTGATGATCAGAAAAACAAAGCAGCCAGCCATTGGTTGTACCTCATACCGAAATGGGCAATCCTTCCTCCATGAATCTCAGACTGAGACCTGTCTCCTCCCATCTTATATTCCTCTCTAGTGCTGAGATTAAAGGTATGCACCACCACCATCACCACCCCGTCACCACCCTGGACTAGTATGGCTGCTGGGATTAAAGGTGTATGCCACCACTGCCTGGCCTGTATGGCTGACTAGTGTGGTTAACTTTACACTCTGATCTTCAGGCAAGCTTTATTTATTAAAACACAAATAATATACCACCATACACCTCCATACTAGAACACAGGCAACATACTAGCACAAGGAAAGCATAACAAGAACGGCAAAAGATGCTCAACCCTCTCGGTAGAGCTGGGCGTGGCTCTGCAGAATGCCTCACACGATGGAGTCCCCATGTTTGCCCACCATAATGAAAGGAAAAAAGAAATTGGAAATGCAAGTCCAAAGGGATCCCTAGACTTGAGCTGGCAGTCAACAGGCTGGACGCGCTAGGATGAGTGGCACAGCTTTAGGTGCAGGTGAGGACCTGAGTCTAACTGTGCGCTGGGGGGGGGGGGTCAGGTACAGTTTGTGTTCTCCATAGCTGTTTGTAGAGATGGGCCAATAAAATGGGAAATTTGGGAAGGAGCTGAGCAGCAAACACCATGCTGCCCGTGCACCCACCTACCCATCCACAACCTGCAATTCAAGTTGGGAGGGGTGGACTTAATCAGCAGCCTGGGCATTCCCTGAAGAGAAAGTCCGCCAGAATCATAGGCAAGGGGCAGAGACCCCCCAGTCCTCCATGTTGGAGCCAGGCAGCACCAGGACAGGCAAGCCATTGGGGGACAGGCAGGGAGAACGGTGTCTGGCTATACTCAGCCACATGCCCTGCCCAGAGTCAGGAAAAATGCCTTCGGCATAATGGCTGAACCCCAGGCCACTTTGCCAAGTCTGGGGTCAAGAACTAGAGGGAATATTCCCAGGACTTTCCGGGGCACAGAAGCCTGCTTTCTTCCCTGTTTCCTGAGCACACCCTTTCTCATCAGAACAGCTGCAGGAACCGCAAGGCAGGTCCTGAGCCCTAAAACCCTCCTGGGGAATGGCTTGGGGAGAGGGACAAGACAGCTTAGGCAGGAGTCCTGTCGGGTTTCTGAGGAGGGATGAGAGGGCCTTTAGCATTTACTTGTGCATGGGGAGGCAGGGTCCACTCTATGGCATACAGAGGTCAGAGAACAACGAGTGTCAGCTCTCTCCCGCTACACATGGGCTCTGGGACTGAACTCAGGTCTTTGCCAGCTTATGATATACACTGTGCCGCTTACACCACCACCACCACCTCAGTCCCAGCATGAAGGTGACATGGGAAAGAGGACAGGCCATGAGTCACAACTCTAAGGACAATAACTCAAGCAGAGAAGTAGGATGCCAGCTATCCAGGCAGTGAACACCCCCTATACAGCACTGCCCCTCTCTCTGGTCACAATGAGGATGGCTTCCCACCTGTCAAAGGAGACTCAGAGACAGACAAGGTTCAAAACAGATAAACTATTTATTTTGGAAACATGCCTTCCAGAACTTAACATTTGCTGCATTCTAAAATCAAAGGTGTGTATTTCTTTACCAACCCTCAACCCAGCTAAGAAGTGTGAACACCCAAAGTTCCCTCAGGATCCCAGAGGCTGCAAGAGCAAGTCTGGTTTTTTGTTTTGTTTTTGAGACAGTATCTTACTATGTAGCTCTGGCTGTCCTGGAACTCACTATCTAAACCAGGCTGGCCTTGAACTCACAAAGATCTGTCTGCCTCTGCCTCCCACATTCTGGGACTAAAGGTGTGCACCACTATGCCAGGCCAAAGGAAACTCATGAATCCCAAAGGGCAAGAGTTTAGTAACAACTGGCCCAGAGTTCCCCTATGCAGAGCAAACTGCTCTTCCAGACCTGGCTGCTAAAGCTGCCTGGACCCCCTGGCAAAGAGAAACACCTGCCAGGAGTGCCTGCCTCCTGGGGAGTTTTACACTAGTCCTCCCCATCCCCATGGCTTTACTGGCCAGCCCCAGCAGGCAGGCTAAAGTACTCTTGTAGCTTGAGCAGGGCCCGGAACCGATGAGAAATGGCGTTTTTCTCAGCCTTTGGCATCTCTGCATACCTAAGAGGCAAAGAGAAGTAGCTCAGAAAAAAGGAAACCCAGATACCAGGAGGATGAGCATCCCACTGTCATCCTGGAGCCCAAAGTCCAGTGATTCTGTTGGGGGGGGGTGTCCCTTTAGGTAAAAATATCGAGAACCTGTGCAAAGGCAAGAGGCAGACAGGCCCCAGTACTCCATGTTTGAGCCCAAGCAAATGGTCTTCCACCCCACAAAAGTCAGAAAACCAGGCAATGGGCCTCCAGCTCCTCAGCCCGTTATGCTAGACAGTTTAAAATTCCTCTGTAAGATAGAAACCCACAGCAATGGACTTGGAGAGAAGCTGAAACTGCTCTAATGTGTCCCTAAGTTCTTAAGGGAAGCTGGGGGACAGGGATGAGGTAGGTGTTTGATAGGAAGCAATGGAGCCTGTCAGATCAAACAGTACTGTGGGTTGGGGGGCCAGGCAGCTGGTCAGGGCCAGTTTTGTCCATGTGAGGATGCTACTAAAGAGGTGAGAGGTCACGCCCCGCCTTTAGGCTTCAGAACTAGCTACACGTCACTAAGTTAAATTACAACTGAATGAAAATGGAGCTGGAGAGGTAGCTCAGTCCCTGGAATCTGACGACCCTTCTGACCTCTGGCCAGTACGGTCATCTGGTATACAGTGGTACAAACAAGCAAAACACCTATTAACATAAAATAAACAGAATAAAAGTAAACTCAGTTCCTCATCTAACTAAATTCCAAGTGCACTGTGGCCACCCAAGCAGACAGCCATCAGAGGCCACTCCTGATAGCCATGGGCAGGCTGACTAGGGCTGCTTCGTGAGGTGCCGGGTTGGGGAGTTACAGTCTGGAAAGCCTGATCCAGTAATGGCGATGTACAAATCTGTATAAATAAGAGGGCGCTGTTAATGTGAAGTGCTAGCATGTGTTCTGCTGTGTGGGTTTCATATGACAAACAGGAGCTACAAAAGAATGCACTTTCCCAGCCAGATGGAGCTAGTATCATCCCACAAAACCACAAGGTTTATGCACCTTAATAAGCAGGGCCAGAGGATAAAGAGTCACCTGACATAAAATGGCCAAGTGACTTGAGAGCAGAACCTCGGAAACCTGTGTTGCCCTACCATGGACTAGGTCACCTGGATTCCTTGTGTCCATCCCAGCAGAAATGGCTTCAGCTGGAACAAAGCTTGCCTTGCCCACATCCGCATGACCGTGCATGGGCAAA
The DNA here is from genome assembly GCA_028555095.1 of Dicrostonyx torquatus. Classification (NCBI taxonomy): domain Eukaryota; kingdom Metazoa; phylum Chordata; class Mammalia; order Rodentia; family Cricetidae; genus Dicrostonyx; species Dicrostonyx torquatus. Next base: position 2,139,475 of record JAQHUG010000170.1, on the reverse strand, counting down.
GAGCCCACCCAGGCCCATGCACCAGGGAAGAAGTGTGGGTTCCTTACGTTTGCTCGTATCCATCAGGCTGAAAGCAGGGATCCCAGCCAAAGTCCCGGGAGCCTCGCGGCATCACGATCTGGCCCTGTAATAGGAGGCAGGTGTGTAACTGGAGATGTACTGACCAGAGTGAGGTTATTTAGTTTGCAAATCTGACTAAACCTGAATTACTCAAAATGTCTAATAGTTCAAAGGATCCGCAGGACCTATAAATGTCTATTAGGCACCTCAGTGAGGTGTGGGGGCAAGCCTGCAATGAGAGTACTAGGAGCCGAGTCCCCACGCCAGTCAGGGCTACAAGATCTGTCTTCAAAACATCAGGAGTGGGGGAGACAGCTCAGCTGGTGATTCTCTTGTCTTATAAGGAGGACCTGAGTTCAACTCCCAGAACCCACAATAAAAACAAAAACTTTAAATAAGCCAAGTACAGTGGTGTAGGTAGTGCTGTAATCCCAGGGCAAGGGAAACAATCTAGTCTATTTAGCAAGTTTCAGGCCAGTGGAGAATGTAAAAAAAAACAAGATGAGCCAAGCATAGTGGTGCACACCTTTTAGCCCAGCACTTGGGAGGCAGAGGCAGGTGGATTTCTGTATTTCTTTGAGTTCAAGGCCAGCCTGGTTTACAGAGTGTTCCAGGACAGCCAGGACTACACAAAGAAAGCCTGTCTTGAAAAACCAAAACCAAACCAAAACAAAACAAACAAACAAATAAAAAAAGATAAACCCAGGAGGCAGATGCTCTCTGAGTTCGAGGTTAGCCCAATCTACAAAGTGAGAATCTGTAAACAACAAAGAGACAAGATGAGCAGCACCCTGAAGCTGTACCCTGATCCTCACTCATTCATGCAAAATTTGACAAAAACGTGCAGTCTGGAAAGATGGCTCAGCAGCAACAGTGCTTGCTACACACTGGCTCCATGATTTCACTCCCTAGATCCCATGGTAGCTACGAGAGCTAGCTCCAAAAAGGCAACCTCTGAGCTCCACATATGCAACATGGCATACATGCAACACACACTCAAGCACATGTGCACATGCACGTGCACGCACGCACGCGCACACACACACACACACACACACACACACACACACACACAAATAACATAAAATTTTAGAAGGGAAGAACTGAGTATGTGGCTGGTGCCCTAGTCTCAGCTCTTGGGAGGTACTAGAAATTCAAGGCCATCCTCAGCTATAAGGTTGAGAAGAGTCTGAGCTATGATAAATGACTATCTTTAAAAGAAAACAAGTACTCACATCTATAATAGAGCAAGGTGGTGGCAGCGAAACAGAAGCAAGACTTCAAGGCCACCAGGGCACGGTGGCACACAACTTTAACCCCAACATTTCGAAGGCAGGCGCAGGCGGGTCACTGTGAATTCAAGGCCAGCCTAGTCTACACAGTAAGTTCCAGGTCAGCCAGGCACATAGTGAAACTGTTGAAAGAAAGAAGGGGGAAGGGCACACTAATTCAAACATGGAAATGTCACAAAGATGACAGCCAGTGTCATGTCCAGTGTTATGAAATGCCATGTTATCGAGTAACGAGTCTGATCTGGATCAGGGATGAAGCTCAAGGGTAGAGCTAGGCTAGTACAAGATCCGGGTAGTAACACCACCACTATAGACAAAGCAAGACAAACTGAAGGAAGTATAATTACAGAAAGGCTCCTGTAATCCCAGTCCCAGGCTGAGGCAGAGCACTCCAAGTTCAAAGCCATTTGTTGTGACCAGCACAAGCAACAGCAAGACCCTGTTTCAAAACAAAACCCAACAAAAAGGACTGGGAATATAGCCCAATGGCAGAGTGCTTGTCTAGCCCGCAGAGGATCTGCTGTGTGGGGGAGAGAAGAAGGCACAGAGAGTGGCAAGTGTGGCTATAAACAGATTAAGCACATAAATAAGTGCCAAATTGGACAGTGCCAAAGTGAAACCATGCTTTTGCTAGTGGGGAGCTATGTGACCAAAGCCAGTGACTGAAGCACTTTGAACTTCAATACAGCTGTCAACATTCTTAGCCTGAGGCCACAGCAAACCCAGACTTCTTCTACAGCGGATGCTGTGAGGCAAACAGCTACTCCCAGGAAAATGCTGTTCACTGCCACTCTGGACAATGTGTGACAAGCACACCAAGGACGATGAGTACACAGGGAAACCAGAACAAGGACGAGAAACAAGACCACCTCAAGGAGCGTGGGAGCCGACACGTGGCAAACTGCATGGGCAGCCAAAGCTGATCGGAAATCCAGAGGGACTGCAGTACCAGCCAGTCTAAGGCAGTTGCTACTTAGTCACTGCAGGAAGTGGCCAACTGGAGATGCTGGGAAAGCCACAGGTGGCACAACTAATTACTAACACTCTAACTGGACTGTGACAGCAGCCCCTACCACATACTGCATGTTTAACCTAAAGGGCTGAAACAGGATCTTGACTCCTCTGCACCCCGGGTCCCAACGGCATCATTCACAAGATCCAAGAGGAGCAACCTGAGGTTGTCAACAAAGAAACCAATGGAGAAAATGTAGACCATGGGAGGGGCACATGTACTCCTAGCTCCTGGGAAGTGGAGGCAAGAGGATCAGAACTTCAAGGATATCCTCAGCTATACAGTAAGTAGGGGCCAGCAGGGGGATACAGAAGACCCTGACTCAAAACCAAAAGAAAAAACAAGAAAGAAAAGGATAACATAGTGTACATAAACAGCAAACGTTCAGCCTGGAAACTCTGAGAGCTCTGCGTGCTACAGCATGGGCAAACCTTGAGAACACCATGCTAAGTGAGCTAAACCAGGCACAAAAAAAAGGAAATAGCTGGGCGGTGGTGGTGCACGCCTTTAATCCCAGCACCCGGGGGCAGAGGCAGGCGGATCTTTGTGAGTTCGAGACCAGCCTGGGCTACAAGAGCTAGTTCCAGGACAGGCTCCAAAGTCACGGAGAAAGCCTGTCTCGAAAACTCCCCCCCCCCCAAAAAAAAGAAATATTGAAGCAGGGATATGGTGGCACACACCTGAAAATGTTGGTACTCAGGAAGCTGAGACTGGTCAGCCAGAGATACTTAGGGAGACCTTGCCCCAAAAATAAACAAAAACAACAAAAGGGGGAGGGCAGGTAGTGATGGCACATGCCTGTAATCCCTGCACTTGGGAGGCAGAGGCAGGTGGATCTCTATGAGTTCAAGACCAGCCTGGCCTACAGAGTGAGCTCAGGACAGCTAGGCTACACAAAGAAATCCTGTCTTGAAAAATCAAAAAACACTAGCTGTTCTTACAGAGACCCGAGGTTCAATTTCCAGCACCCATATTGCAGTACAACCCTCTATAACTGCAGTTCTGGGGCAGCCAATCCTCTCCCTGGCTTTGATGGTCACCACATTACATGTGAACAAATATATATGCAGGCAAAATATCCATACACATAAGATAAAAATAGACTTAAAATAGTAACGGTAGAGTAGTCAAACTCTTAGGTGTGTTAAGTAAAATGGTGGCTGCTAGGAGCTAGGTGAAGAAAAGAAACAGCTTGTTCAATGTGTAGTTTCAAACTTATAAGATGCAAACATTCTGTAGTCCGGGTAAATACAAATACACTTAACAGTAACTGAACAGTTAAATGGGTTTGTAGGGCTGGAGAGATGACTCAGTGGTTAAGAACACTTACTGCTCTTTCAAAGACAGGAGTTCAGTTCCTAGCACCCACATCTGATGGCTCACATCATCTCTAACTCCAGCTCCGGGGATCTGGTGCCTTTAGCCTCCGTGGGCACCTGTACTCATGTGTACATATCCACATGCATACACACACACACACCTACACACAATTAAAAAAAAAAGATGGCTTTGGGTTGTGTCTGGGTTTTGCTTTTGTTTTACTACTATCCAAAATATTCAACCAAACAAACTATCTATGTACAGCCCAACTGGGGACTACGGATGGGACAGACGGACATGCTGGAAGGAAGACTGGGTGCTGGCCCAAGCAGCTCTAATGGTGGTCTGGTGGACGGCAGAAAAGCAACTCAAAAAGCTCAGAAGGTCAGCCTCAGGTCTGACAAGCAACCTCAGGAGGTGCTGAATGACCACTGGCAGAGAAATGAACTTAAGAACTGAAATTCTGGGCTGGAGAAGTAGCTCCGTGGCAGAACACTTATACACATATAAAAGCTCTGACTTCCACCTGAACACCACAAAACAAGATTAAAATTTTATGTGAAGGAGAAAATTCAGAAAGGCCGGGAGACAATCAAGAGAAGCTGTAGGCCAGGTGTAGTGGCATGTGCCTACTTAGGAGGCAGAGGTGGATCTCTGTGAGTTTTGAGGCCAGTCTGATCTACATAGTGAGTTCTAGGATACTGACAGCTACAAGAGACCTTGTCTCAAACGAAAACAAACAAACAAAACAAAACAAAAAAAAAAAGAAAGAAAAGAAAAAAAGAAAGAAAGAAAAAACCAGGGCCGCGGGAGCACTGCAGAGTGGGCATGCTGACACAGGACTACAATCCCCACTTGGAGGTAGAGGCCATAGGATCAAAAGTTCAAGGTCCATCTTGGCCACATGGCAAGTTCAAGGCCAACCTGGGATAAATAAGAGACTATCTAAATCTCAAAAACCCGAGTGGGGAGGAGGCTCTGGTCCTGGCATCTCAGCATGCTGGCCTATAGCTTTGGCTCTGAGGTGTGTGTGCACCTGCATTCTACCAGGTCCTACCCAAGCAAGATCTGAGTGCATAAGGCTAGCAGTCAACTAGGTTTCTAACTGTGGTGTCCAGGTTTGTCTCACAGCAAGCACAGTACCCTGCTAAGTCTAGCATCTTCTTGTTTTGTTCCTGCAGCAGATCACAGGTCATTTATTCAAGGCACAGACAGAGTCCTCTGATGACCTGCATGATTGCTCAGGTGGGTACGCACCGCAGTCTGGCCTCTGAACAGGAGGACTGGCTGGCTTGGGTCCCCAGTGCTGAGAGCAAATGTACAAAGGGCGTAGGCTGATTTGTCCTCAAAGCCGGCCAGGAGCTGGTGGAGACCTGCAGGCAGAGTTAGTGAGGGTCAGTGAACCCATGCTGTCCAGTACCCACCCTTACTCCAAATACCCAGGGGTGTGCAAGAATTCTCCAAATTGGATTGTGTTGGGGTGGGAGGCTGCAAGCTGCCCTCTAATCCTCAAGAGGGAGCTGAAGCCCCTCTTCAGACTCTGATACAAACTAAAACAAGGCTCTTGTTGAGATTAAAGTCTCATATAGAGCACCCAACTTGGCCTAGAACTCACTTTGTAACCCAGGCTGTACTGGAACTAAGATCCTTCTGTCTCTACCCCGAGAATGCTCAATTACAGGCATGCATCACCACCCGCGGTTTATGTGGCACTCCTGGACTGAATCCAGAACCGTATGTATGCTAGGCAAGCACCTTTGTTGTTGTTGAGACCAGGATCTCAGGTAGTCCAGGCTAGCCTTTGCTTACTATATAGCTGAGGAAGAACTTCTGATTTCTGTTTACAGCTCTCAGGATTATAGGCTTAGTCTACCATGCCCAACTTTGTTTTTGTTTTTAATACAGAATCTTGCTTCGTAGCCCAGGCTAAACTCCAGAGCCTCCCTAGTGCTGGGTCACATGCATGTGACTCCCAAGCATGGCTGACACAGATTGCTCCAAAAAGTAAAATGGGCTTTGTTTTTAAGGATTTATTTATTTTTACATATAGAAGTGTTTTGGTCACATGCATGTGCACCAGTGCCCACAGAGGCCAGAGGATGCCAGATCCTATGGAACTGAAGTTATGGACAGTTGTAAGCAGCCTTGTAGGTGCTGGGAACCAAACCTGGGTCCTCTGCAAGAGCAACAAGTATACTTAACTGCTCAGCCAACTCTCCAGCCCATTTTTTTTCTTTTGAGACAGGGTCTTATGTGTGACCCAGGCTGATTTTGAATTCTGGATATTTCTGCCTCAGCCTCCTAAGGGCTGGGATTATAGTAATGTACCACTATGCCTGGTTTAAAATGCTTAAAAAAAAAATCTAAAGAGGGTAAGGTGGTGGTAGTGCCTGCATTTAATTCCAGTACTTGGGAGGCAGAGGCATCTCTGTAAGCTCAAGGCCAGCCTGGTCTACAGGTCAGAGTTCCAGGTCAGTCAGGGCTACACAGAAAAACCCTGTCTCAAAAAACAAACAAACAAAACTACAAATAAATCCAAAAACCTAAAGAGGGATTTTGGGATATACACTCCTGAGTAAAAAGATAGATTCTTGGCCTAGAAAAGGTAGCTCCCTCTCTGAGGACTAGGCTAGGCCATGGTTGACGCAAAGAACCACAGTCATTAAGGTCAAGTCCCTTGAACCAGAATCGGCTATGGCCCCTTCGTCCCTCAAATTCAAAGCTTTTATCACCTGTCCCCAACTGTCTACCACATGCTTTCAGGAGCACAGGTAAAGAGTGAACTATAAGTTACCAGTGTGCAATCGGAGAAGATAATGGAGGTCGATGGCAGGGGCTAGAGCAGCGGTTACTAAGTGGGAACTACTCCCCGACTCAGTCCCAAAAGACCCATGGGAAGAACCACAGGGAGACATACCTTCAGGCTTTAGCTTCTCTAGAAACCATTTTCTGCAAAAGAAAGAAAGGAGAGTCAGTACCAAGGTTAAGAACGACTAATCTTCCTGTCGCCTACTCTGGCCTATAGCCCATAGGACTAGAGCTCCCAAAGGCAAGAGAAATAAAAAAGACTGTCTCAAGTCAAAACTAAGAAAATAATCCAAAGCCTGGGCATATAGCTCAGCAGCAAAGGAAAAAGAAAAGGGGGAAGGGGGGGCTAAAGGGAGCGCAAGCAGAGACAGAAAGAAAGGGATGAGAAAGAGAGATGGTTCAGCCGTTAAGAGTACTAGATGCGCCGGGTGGTGGTGGCGCACGCCTTTAATCCCAGCACTCGGGAGGCAGAGGCAGGC
>JAQHUG010000170.1:2111712-2123208 GCA_028555095.1 Dicrostonyx torquatus | reverse complement strand
AAAAAAAAAAGCAAAGATGACTTTTTGGATGTTAAATGCCTCAGCTCCAGCCTCTGGCTTGGAGGAGCTTGTCACGAATTTAGATGTAAGCACTGACAGATACACCCCAGGTGGTTTGAGTCCAAAGACTCTGGCAAGGGTGGTGAAGGAATGAAGAAAGACCACATACACAATGAAGTTGGAACAAAACAACTCATGTAGGGGCCTGGGCTGAGATAAAACTCCATGCAGAGCCTTAGCCTGCAAGAGAACACGAGTCTAAATCTCCAAATACAAAGAATGTAGGTGCTAGAGATTCAGTTTACTGTAACAGCTCTTGCTGACACCTGGAAGGCCCTAGGTTTATCAATGCTGAAAAACAAATTTCAAAATATTCAAGATTTACAGAAAATAATGCAATAGATGCCTAAGTTATTAGTAAAATGTTAGCACACATGTTGCCTTTTCTCAGTGCTCAAGATCAAACTAAGGGCCTTGGCCGTGCATGCTATACTAAACCTACAACCCCAGCTTAATCGAACTCCACTTACCCACCCCCGCTCTTTTCTTTTGTTTCTTTCTTTTTTTAAGATTTGTTTTATGTGTATGAGTGTTTGGCGGGCATGTATGTCTGTGTACAACGTGCATGCCTGGGGTTGGAGAAGGTCTGAGGAGGGCATCGGATCCTCTGTAACTGAAATCACAGAAGATTGTGAGCCACCATGTGGGTACTGCGATCCGAACCCGAGCCTTCTGGACGTGCAGCCAATGCTCTTAGCTGCAGTCGGAAAAGCTGGTCTTCCAGGCTCCACTTCCCGATTGCTTGGGTGACAGGTGTGGGCAGCAGCCAGGACTCTGTTAGCTGAGGCCCCGTCACCTCTGGGAGGGGGCGGAGCACAGCGTGCAGTTGGGCAGAGCGTACGGTAGTGGGCGGGGCCTGGCGATCCGGGTCCCGCGGGCGCGCCGGCTTCACTGCGAGGCTGTCTGTAATCATGGTGGGGCCCTGGGTGTACCTGGCGGCGGCGGTTTTGCTCATCGGCCTTATCTTCTTCCTGACTCGCAGCCGGGGTCGGGCGGCAGCAGGTAGGAGGTGCTGCCGTCCCAGGGCTGGAGGAGTCTGTTTCTCAGGGTTCCTGGGCTTTGGTAGGCCGTGGCGTCGCGACTGTGCGCATGCAGTGACGTGTCTTGCTGTGCTTACGAGGAGCTCGTGCGCGGGCCTGAGACAGCTCTGCGCACGCGCATGTGGGTGCGCTCGGGACTAGTGCGGAGCCCAGGGTTGGGGATGCAACCTGGGAACCAAGCCTGAGGTTCTGCTCTGCACCAATAGGAGAGGCTGCAGGTTTTCTAATCCTGCTCTGTATGTTCCGCTTACTAGCAATTGGAGGGCGAGGCAGCCTTAGGAAACTCTGAAGGCATCTCCTTCCCCATCAAAAAGGGTCACCCGTGCTGCTCGGCCTCCCCTTCACCAGGCTCAGAAGGCAGTAGTGTCATTGGCTTGGCACAAAACAGTCCTCCTTACTAACACTCCTTGTATGCTTAGGAGTTCCTGAATGTCTCTGAGTTAAAGGTGATAGCCAGCAAATCTTCCAGGAAGGAGAGATTCAGCCCCTGACTGTGAAATGTGCTCTCTGGTTGGAGTACATAGCATAGTGTTAAGAAGTAAATGCCATCTTGCAGTGGACATCGAGTGCGATCTGTAAAGCTCAGGGTGAGAGTATCCTAGCAGGTCTCCCGCGAAGCGGAAGGGAGTGAGTTGAAAGGAGATGAAGGCATTAAAAAGTGGGTAGGAAATGAATAAGCTTGCAGCATCAGACCATGAATAATAAAGGCTTGACTGACCGAAGTTGGAACATTGTGCTGTGGGCAGCTCTAGTCTGGAAGGAGGTTGAGCAGGGGAGGGTGAAACTCCCACAGTGCTGATCCTCCACTATCAAGAGGATGGGCTGCTTGACAGTGCCATGGTTCCTCCCCTAAGCTGGTGGTGAACCACTGCACAATGAGGAAGAGCGGGCTGCATCAGGCCAGGTAGCCCAGCCTGGGCCCCGGGAGTCTGAGGAGCAGAGAACTGGAGGCCGGCCACGGCGGCGGAGGGACTTGGGCAGCCGTGTCCAGGCCCAGCGCCGAGCCCAGCGAGTGGCCTGGGCAGAAGTGGATGAGCATGAGGAGGAAGCTGTTATTCCAGGTGAGAGGGCCCAGCCTGGGGAAGGGGGCTGAATTGTGGGGGTTAGTGGGTCCCCCAGACTAGATACCGGCAAGGAGTGTGAAGCCACAGTATAGGAAGGACGTTTAGTGGTGGGGCCAGAGTCTTGGGCCTGGCCTTTGGTCCTCAAAGTCAACATTTGTTAGCCCAATCCCTACTCCATTGGGCAATCCCCCTCTTCTTAGTCTTGGTTCAGTGGGATTACCTGTAACCCTAGAATAAGTGCGTGGGAATAGAGACATTCCTGGTGACGTGCACCTCCATATGTCAGCGACTTGAAGTCTCACGAAGTCCTCAGTATGAAGGGAAAGAATGTGTCCTCTCTGGTACTTGAAGACTGACTTCAGGGTGAAGAAGAGATTGCTAGACCTTACTCAGAATTTAGGCAAGTTTGGGACTTTTGCCTTGATTTAACATTTGCCTTGCTTTATTAGTCCCTCTGGCTTAAAAAGAACCCATTAGTGGATGTGTGGTATGTGCTTATAATTCCTACACTCAGAAGACAGAGGCAGGAGCATGGCAAGTATCAGGCCAATCTGGGTAAGATAGTTGTTTCAAAAGTGATACACGGCAACAGGGAAGAGGCCACTCGTCGCCAGCCTTCCTGTCTCAGAGTTCGGTCACATACTCTGAGGCTCAGACATCAACATATCATTCATTTTCAGCTGGCCCTGGAGTGGTCCTCAGGCTGGGGTTATTTTTTCAGTCTGGCTCTGTTAAGGTAAAGGGAGAATCCTGGTTGAAGGAGGCCTGCAGTTCCTGACTAGAACATGGAGGATGTTGAATTTACGGTTAGAATAGATTTATCCACAAGGCCATCCTTCCCTGGAGGTTTGACACAGAGACCTCTGCAGGTACAGACACCTGTGAGCCACAAACGTTCAGGGGTTGACATCTTCTTGCAGCTGTGCAGTATCTAAAGTCTCATTTGTCCCCGTGGCCTCCCAACCCCTCAAGTACATACATGTATGTTCTCACACCCACACTCACGTGTGCGTGCACATTTATAGTAGATGCTTCTGAAAGGCAGAGGGGGTAGAAACCCCACTCTACCCCAATCCACCCATCCCTTAAGGAAGGTGAACGGGGGAGGGGGGAGGAGTTCTGCCTAGGACTTCAATTGTTTTTATCTGACCATACCCAGCCCAGGAGGAAGAAGGCATTGAGAAGCCAGCAGAAGCTCACCCAACAGGGAAAATTGGAGCCAAGAAACTACGGAAGCTAGAGGAAAAACAGGCTCGAAAAGCCCAGCGTGAGGCAAGCAAGAAGATGGGGCATGGCTCCCGAGGGTGGGAAGGGCCCTGCCTTTAGTTCCTGTAACAGATTACCTTTGGGGTCCCTTTGATGCTAGACTGGTATTCGCTGTCTGCCTGGCTTTGTCTCCTGCAGTCTTAGCCTATGTCCTGGCACAGGGGTTGGCAAACTGGCCAGAGAAAGGGGAGATGTACATAAAGAAACCTCTCTCCAGGCCGAGGAGGCTGAACGTGAGGAACGAAAACGCCTAGAATCCCAACGAGAAGCCGAATGGAAGAAGGAAGAGGAGCGGCTTCGCCTGGAAGAAGAACAGAAGGTGAGATTGACTCCAGACACTGTTGTCTGACCTATTAATAATACTGTTATCTGCTCCTAGATAGCTCCCAAATGTCTCCATCCTACAGGATAGGTCACGGTACCGTACTGGGTGTAGTGGTGGCTCATATCTATAATCCCAGCACTTGAGAAGCTGAGGCAGGGCATCTTGGACTAACTAGCTACCTCCTGTCTACAAAACAGAAGATGGTCTGTGGATCCAGCACAGGGGCCTGCCCTTGTTTATTCTTTCCCCTGGCCCTAAAATATCACTTGTGGAAGCACCATGGGTTTGAACTGAGGGTTTTTATTGTTGTATTCAAGGTAGTATTTCTCTGTGTAGCCCTAGCTGTCCTGGAACTCACTCTGTAGACCAGGCTGGCCTTATACTCAGAGATCCACCTGCCTCTGACTCCTAAATAAATGACACATACTCCTAAATGTATGTGCCATTATGCCTTACTTTTTTTTATTATTTTATGTGTATGGGGTTTAAAAAATAAAAAGCCAGACATGATGGTGCATGCCCAGCACTCAGGAGTCAGAGGCAGGCAGATATCTGATATTCAGGACATCCAGGGCTATATAAAGAGACCCTGTCTCAGAAAAACAAACAAAACAAAACAAACTTTATATGTGTGGGTGTTTTGCCTGCATGTATGTCTGTGCACCCTGTCACTGTGTGTGTGCCTGGTGCCCATGGAGGACAGAAGAGGCCATCATAACTGGAGTTAGAAATGACTGTGAGCTACCATGTGGGTTCTGGGATTGGAACCCAGGTCGTCTGGAAGAGTGACCAATGCTCTTAACTGCTGAGCAAACTCTCCAGCCCAGAGCTGGGGATGCTTGTGACCATAAGCTGCAAAGGACAGAGCATTTGCAGAACGTTGAACATGGTCAGAGCATCTGGACAGAGAAAGCACCGAGGAGAAAAGGAGGTGGAGAAATAGGGCAGCTCTAGGTCCCAAGGACCTCAAGGTTACCTACAGTCTGAAGAGGTGGTGAATCCGTCCAGGGCCTGGCATGGAAGTGATTCTTGGAGAACTGGAGCCACCACAGAAAGATGGTTCATGGCTCCTTGTCTGCCAGATTATTCCAGATCCAGGTTTCTAGGAAAGGGGAAAGTGCAAACATGTAGGGTACATTAAACAAGAGGGCCTCTGGCAGGCCTTGTTCCAGAGCTCAGTGTGTCTACAGGAACCATGGAGGTGTGGCAGTGGGAGGCATGAGAAGAGAAAGTTCTTCATCTTTGAGGAGCAATCATGCCTAATATACTTTCAGTGTTCTGACTTCTGGCTTCCTGTTTTAGGTTTCTCAGCAGCTGTAAGATATGGTACATTTCTCAAAGCAATAGTAACACACCCTTAGATTAAGGGTCACAACTTTTTCAGATATTTTTTTCTTTTCTTTTTTTTTTTCTTTTTTTTTTTTTTTTTTTTTTTTTTTTGGTTTTTCAAGACGGGGTTTCTCTGCAGCTTTGGAGCCTGTCCTGGAATTAGCTCTTGTAGACCAGGCTGGTCTTGAACTCACAGAGATCCGCTTGCCTCTGCCTCCCAAGTGCTGGGATTAAAGGCGTGCGCCACCACCGCCCAGCCAGATTATTTTTTTCTTCTTTTTGGTTTTTGAGACAACAAGGCTGGCCTCGAACTTGCTGTGTAGCCAAGGATATTCTTTCCTCCTGTTTCTACTTCCCAAGTCCAGAGAGGAGAGGGTGCACCATTATGCTTTGTTTAGATGGGAATTAAGCCCAGGGCTTCATGCTTGCTCGGCAAAGACCCCACCAACTGAGCTGCATGCATCCAGCCCTAGTATTTCTTTTCCTTTTTGCCTGTACATATGCCTGGAGGCAAGAAGAGAATGCCAGATTTCTCTGGACCTGTAGTTACAGACTGTTGTGAGCCACTGTGTAGGTGCTGGGAACCAAACGCAGGTCCTCTGGAAAAGCAGCCACTGCTCCTAACCACTGAGCCATCTCTCCAGCCCAAGTACTTTTCTTTTGCAGGATCATACCTGACATACCATGTTTCATTTATTTGTCATTTCTGCTTAGGCCTCTGTGGGATTCAATTGTCAGGTTTTCCTTGTTTATTCTCTTGGTAGATTTGAAGAGTACTGGGGAAGTAGTTGTAGATTGTATCTTGGTTTGGATTGACGGTTTTTATTTTGTTTTATTTATTTATTTTTTTTTAGATTAAAAAAATAAGGGCTGCCCTATGGGTGCTAACAACCAAACTGAGTCCTCTGAAAGAACAACCAGTGCTCTTAACTGTTGAGCCATCTCTCCAGCCTGACTTTTCTTTTTACTTAATGAACCCCAACTTGTGGTACTCTGCTTACATCTGCCTTCAGAATGCTGGAGTGACCCGTGTCTGTGGTTAGAATGGGGTTAGGTTTTGTTTTGTTTTCCAATACTGAATATTGAACACTGCCTGTACCTTCCAGGGAAGTGCTCCACTGTTGAGCAATTACTGTTTGCTTTTACTGTTTTTTCCCGTCTTCTCATACTTGTTTGGAAGTCAGTCACTCACTGTTCTGCTGCACTTAGAAAGTAGAGAGATGGATCTAGAGTGACGGGTCACTGGGTAAGAGTGCTCACTGCTCTGTTAGAAGACCAGAGTTTGGATCCCAGCACCCTCATCAGGCGGCACACAAACTCCAGTATCCTCAGCTCAAGAGGGTCTGATGTCCACTTTTGGCCTCCATGGGCAAGAGAGGGGGAGCAAAGAGACTGACTGAGTAGGCGGCAAGGTAATCTCCTCTGAGATGCCTGTTTTATCTGGGCTGCTCCTGGAAGGTGGGCCTTCCCACATGCATCAAGGCAGTCAGGATGGTTCTTCAGGTGAGGCTGTCTATGCAGGTGGTTCAGAAGCCAGACTATAGAGGGCTGGCTGCATGCATGGGTAGGAGGAAGTAGAATTTGCTGGTTGTTTGTATCTGGACGTGACCAGGGAAAAGTTGTGACATTTTCAAGAATTTTCTTCCTACGCTATCTCCTGAGTATGGAGGCTGGGGAAGGTCTGAGCAGCATTGCCGGGGTGATAGGGCTGGCATGGCAAGGAGAGAGCCTCCGCCTGTTGTTTAGCTTGAGACCAAAGGGTAAGAAAAGCACCTAGGGGCCGGGCGGTGGTGGCGCACGCCTTTAATCCCAGCACTCGGGAGGCAGAGGCAGGCGGATCTTTCTGAGTTCGAGACCAGCCTGGGCTACAAGAGCTAGTTCCGGGATAGGCTCCAAAGCTACAGAGAAACCCTGTCTCGAAAAACCAAAAAAGAAAAAAGAAAAGAAAAAAAAAAAGAAGAAAAGAAAAGAAAAGCGCCTGGAGAAGCACCGTTTCTGGTTATTCGTGCTTGTGTCCTGCAGAGACAGTAGAGACGAGCAGATGTGAGTGGGCAGCTGCCCCAAATACCTGCCTCTTCTTGCTCCTCATCCGCAGGAGGAAGAAGAGAGAAAGGCTCGGGAGGAGCAGGCCCGGCGGGAGCATGAGGAGTACCTGAAACTGAAGGAGGCCTTCGTGGTAGAGGAGGAAGGTGTCAGCGAAACCATGACTGAGGAGCAGGTGGGCCCATCACCCCTGGGAAACCTGTGCCTCGGGGATAGTGTATGTTAGGTCCAAGGCTACTCACACCACCTTAGAGCCTTATAGCTGTTTGCCGAGAAGCAGGTCAGGTACCCCTAAATGTAGACCCTTATGACTACAGCCTTGGGATGCACAGAGAACGTTGTCCTGTCATCCCTTAGTCTGGGAGGCGCTTCCCATCATGAAAGCAGGTGGTAGGGTGGGAACACAAGATAGCCTGCAAGCAAGCAGCATGCGGGTGAGCCAGGAGTATAGCTAGCTAGGGCCAGGCACACAATCCTGTGCCTCCAGCCAGGGCTGGTACTCACTGGTTTCTCTGCTCTCTAGTCTCACAGCTTCCTGACAGAATTCATCAATTACATTAAGGTAAGAAAGAGGCTCAGAAAACTGGTATCTTCTCCTGCCATGTGAGTGTGCATAAGTGTCTGTGTGTGTTTTGTGTATGTTTTTAGGACCAAGTAAGGGCTGCCCCGTTCAGTCCTGGACTGGAATGGGCATGGGGTCCAGGAAAGTCCCTTCCCTTCAGACCCAGAAGGTAGAGAAGGGACAGTGGGTTGTGTGGGAGGCTCAAGCCTCTGATGGCGTCCTAATTCTTGGTTTGACAGTTCCTCTGCTCTTCAGACCCCACGCTCAATGAGTCATCGTGTTTTGAAGTCAATTCACATGTGTTTTCTGTCAGTACTGTCACACTGAGGTGCCACTGAATTGGAACAAATGTCCTGTGCTCTGTGGTCCTGCCTGGGAACTTGGACCTTCAAGAAGTAGGATGGTGTTTCCATTGTAACCTAGAGCAGCCAGCAGTGTCCCTTTGTCCATTGCCACCTCACGGGCTGCCCTGATCCTGCTCTGGGTTGCATAAGCACATCCTGATCTGCTTTGCTGCTAAGCAACTTCTCTCCCACAAAGGATGCGAGAAGGGGAGAGGTTTTTAAGTGCAGCTCAGAGGTGCAGAGGCAGCTGAGGGAAGAAGTGCAGAGGGAGTGGGGGCGATGGTGGGGGTGGTATCAGGGGCTGCCAAGTAGCTGGGGCTTGCGTAATCCTCCCCCACCTCTCCTAAAAGAGAGCAGAGTTTAGATGCCTCCCAGCAGCAGTGAGGGGCTGGGCATATGTCTGGGGCCCAGGATCCCTAGAAGGGAGAAGCGATAGCATCTTCCAGAGGGTCCTTTTCCCTTAGGTTGTGAGCATTTCCCTTAATGAAGCCCACACTCCACCCTGGCCCACTGCCCTGAGCAAAATTTTTCACACTGTGCTGCTGTTGTTGCGAACTTCCTGTCCCTGACTACACGCGGGAAGCCATGCTTCCTCACAAGGCCTCCCAGGTGGGTTAGAGGTCAGCTGCAGGTTACCTTCTTTTCTGCAGAGGCCAGAAGAAAGTGTCCAGGTAGGTCTGGCTCTTGCTTTGGTGGCTCCCTGGAGATTCCTTTTTTGTTTTGTTTTTGAGACGGTTTCTCTGTGTAGTTTTTGCTGTCCTGGAACTCACTCTGTAGACCAGACTGGCCTTGAACTCAGAGATTGGCCTGCCTCTGCCTCCTGAGTCCTGGGATTAAAGGCGTGCGCCACCATCATCTTGTGAAGTTCCATTCTTGATGTTCTCCAAACTCCTGGAGCTTAGGAATTTGTTCAGCCTGTGTTGGCTTATTCCCTTGGAATAAGGAAGGAAGAGGACTTCTGAAATTCCTTCCTTCCAGCTTCTTCCTCACTCCAAGGGACCAGGCCCTTTAGACACAATTTCAGAGCTGGAAGAGGGTTTCTGCACACAGCTCGCTTTCACTCGGATAGTAAGGATGTCTGTTCCACTTTCTACCATGGCTAGGTATATCTGTTAGCTCAAACACACTCAAATACACTGGTGCTGGTTCCTCAGGCCTAATCCTGAGGAACCAGCACCACAAGAGGTGACTACGATCCTGCCCCAAGCTGCGACTGAGAGCTGAGTGCCTGGTCTACTTTGTAGGTCGAAGTTGCTGGCCAGATCACCTTGTGCTCGCCCAATCCCTGGTCCAACTGCCTCTTGATTGTATCCTCCCCAACTCTCCCACCCCCACTTTGCACCCCTGCTTGCACATACAGTTTAGCATTCCAGCAAGTCACATGCCATATGTAGCTGGGGAGGCAATCACCATGTCATTACTCCCCCAGCTCATTTGCTGTGGAAGATTCATGGAGATGCAAAGGACCGCCTTCTCCCAAAGATTATGCTATATGTGGCAAAGGTGGGGGCAGATGCATGTGTGGACCCAGCTGTGACTCCTTGACTGAACGGCTGGGAGCTACAGTTTCTCCTGAGGATGTGAGAGCAGTACATGAAACATGGCACAGGTCTGCTTAAAGGAAGTCCATTCTCTGTTGCTAATATGGTTATTTTGTGTGTTTGTATGTGTGGGTGCTTCTGTGTACAGGGCACAGGACTGCACGCAGAGAGCACTTTCTCCGCTGCTAATACAGTTCCTTGGTGTATTTGGGGGCGGGAGTTGCGCCTGTGTACGTAGATATTCACATATTGAGGAGGCTTCAGGTATTGTTGGTTCCTCAGGTACTGTCTGCCCCCCCCCCCTTTTTGTGGTTTTTCGAGACAGGGTTTCTCTGTGGCTTTGAAGCCTGTCCTGGAACTAGCTCTTGTAGACCAGGCTGGCCTCGAACTCACAGAGATCCACCTGCTTCTGCCTCCCAAGTGCTGGGATTAAAGGCATGCACCACCACTGCCCAGCGTGTGCCACCATTGCCTGTCACACACCCCCCTTTTTTTTAATCAAAGGAGAGGGGGTGATGTACAGTCTCTCACTGGCCTGGAACTCACCAAGTAGGCTACACTGGCTGGCAGGTGATCACCAATAATTTTGTCTCTGCCTTTCCAGCACTAAGTTTTCAAGTACACGATGTCATCACACCCAGCTGTTTGATTTTGAGGCAGGTTCTCACTGTGTAGACCCAAACTCTCAGCGATCCATCTGCCTCTGCCTCCTGAGTGCATACATTGCCACTTCAGTTATGCTCAGAGTCTTCTGGGGATTGGACAAGTCCCTGGAAGTACAGCGCTTGACTGGGAGCCATCTTCCCATCCCTAGTGATGATTATATGGCCATGCCTCAGATGGTGTGAAGAGGATGACTGAAAAGAAGTATGTCATGGAAATTTATGGAAATCTAGTCTGAAGGGGTGGGAAACAAACATAAAAGAGGAATGGTCTCCATGGTCCCTCATGAAAGACCTCAGGCCTGTTATCTTTCCTTTCCTTTTTTCTTTACTTCTGTTTGCCAGAGAGGCTTTTAGCTCAGGGGTAAGAATTGTCTTTCTTGTTTACTATTCCTTCAAACCCCTCCCCCTTCTTTTAATGTGTGTGAATGTTTTTGCCTGCATGAATGTATGTGCACCACATACATGCCTGTATTCCTGGAGTTCTGTGGAACTGGAGTTAGGGATGGTTGTGAGTCACCACATAGGTGCTGGGAATCAAACCTGGGTCCTCTGAAGAGTACAAGTTCTAAACCACCGAGCCATCTCTCCAGCCCCAGCTCTGCACCTTCTTAATGCCTTGTCTGGCAGGTCCTCAGCAGGCACAAGTCTAGATGAGTTTTGTTTGTTTGTTTTTTCAAGATGGAGTCTTGTAGCTCAGACAGGCTTTAAACTCAATACATGGCCAAAAATGGTCTTGAACTGACCTTCCTTCCTCTAACTGTGAAGTACTAGGATTACAGGTTTGTGCCACAACACCTTACTTAGGAGTTTTTTTTTTAAAGATTTATTTATTATCTATGCAGTGTTCTGCCTACGGGCTAGAAGAGGGCACCAGATCTCATTACAGATGGCTATGTGCCCCATGTGGTTGCTGGGAATTGAACTCAGGACCTCTGGAAGAGCAGCCAGTGCTCTTAACCTCTGAGCCATCACTCCAGCCCCACCATTTTTTATTTTTAAAAGCTTAAAAACAAAAATGCCAACATTTGGGCTGGCAAGATGGCTCAGCAGGTAGAGATGCTTGCTGTCGAACATCAAAATCTGGCTTCAGCCCCTGGGATGGTGAATGGAGAGAACCACTTCTGAACATGTCCTCTAGCCGCTATTGTGTGTGCTTGCATACAAGTACACACACACTCTCTCTCTCTAAATAATTTTAAAATGTTAGTTTAAAAAAACTGGTATGTAAACCAGGTGGTGGTGGCACACACCTTTATT
>JAQHUG010000170.1:2085958-2098134 GCA_028555095.1 Dicrostonyx torquatus | reverse complement strand
CCTGCCTCTGCCTCCCGAGTGCTGGGATTAAAGGCGTGCGCCACCACCGCCCGGCGAAGATTGTTAGTTTTACATGAGCACAAGGTGATAACATTCAACCCCACTTGAGTATAAAATACATATTTTCTGTAGCGACAAAGTTTTAGTTGGCCGGTTTATTGGCACTTTTCTCCAGCGATATGGTAACCACAGGTGCCTTCACACCCTGGACGCACCTTTGCCGGTTTGAAGGATCTTAAGGTGTTTTTGTTGTTTTCCTTAAATTTTTATATTCTGTGTATCGTTGTTCCGGCCGCATATTTGTGCAGCACCCACGGAGGGCAGAAGGAGGAGTTGAATGCCTTGAAACTAGTCACTATGTGGGTGCTGGGAGGTAATTAAACCGGAGTCTTTGAAAGAACAGCCAGGGCTCTTGACCACTCTCCAGCCCCAAATTTGAAGGATTTAGGACTTCTGCTTTAGGTAATAGCTGGTGCAGGAGTTAAATCCAAGTGGGGTTGTCCCCAAACGGAAGGGTTCATATTCTTTGTTCAAGATGTGCGGTTCAGAGAGACTAGGAACCTGCTGGACGACTTGGAGAGCAGAAACTGGGGGCTGATCCCAAAATTTTGGTACAGTGTTTTTGTTTGTTTTTCTTGACAGGGTTTCTCTGTATAACAGTCCTAGCTGTCCTGGAACTAGCTCTTATAGACCAGACTGACCACGAACTCACAGAGATCAACCTGCCTCTCCCTCCCGAGTGCTGGAATTAAAGGCGTGTGCCACTACCGCCGGCTGGTACAGAGTTTAAAAAGGACTGAGGCCGAGTATCTGTGCCACCCAGCCTGTGGGGCAGGCGGGCCAGCGCTCAGCAACCAAAGGGGTTAAGGCACCGAGTCCCACCCCCGTCCAGGATTGGCGGTTCCAGGGGGCGTGGTCGGGGGCGTGCCCGCGTTTGCCGCAGCCGCTGGTGGGCGGGGCGGGCGCGGGGCGGGAGGGGCCAAGAGCAGAGCCCTGCCGCGCCGCGCGCCCAGCGGGGCGGGCTTCGGGCTGCGCCAGAGAGCGGGGCAGCTGTCGCCGGTGTCTGAGCCTCTGCGCCGGACTCTGAGGCAGTGAGTAAGTGATACAGGCCTGCCGGGGCGCCCCTCCAGGTTCTCCCTCGGGTCACCATGCCCGCTGCATCGCGTACCGCTTCTAGCCGGAGGGAAGCTGGGGAGGGGGCGCGTCCCGCTGCTAGGGTACCGGGAGTTGGGGGATGAGGCCGATGATGTCATGGGCGCTTCACCCGGCGACGGGGGGCGGGGGTGGCGGCCGGAGGGGGTGCGGCCCGGATTATGTCACCTCTCTCTGCATCCCGCCCCCCCTGGGGGCCACGCGCGTTGGTGGGGACTGAAGGAGGTTTGGGTGGAATTTCTCCAACCGCAGAGACCTCTGTGGCATCTTTGCAGAGGATTTGTGGCTGGGGTCTATGTGCTAGTAGATGGCGACACCCCCCCCCCCACTCTGACACACATGCACAGCAGAGGCAGGCTCCTGTGTAAGCGGGTGGGTGGGGGTGTGCGGTCGGTACTCTCAGCCCTTAAGCACTGGTTTCATCCGAGCCGGAATCCAGGGGATGGGCCTCTTCCCCTGCAGGTACCCACGTTTCCAAGGAAAGATGAATCTCCTCTCATACATCCCAACCAAGAAGTTCTGCTCCGTGAATCCCTTCCCTTAATCCTTCCTGGAAGCCCTTCCTGGTTTCTCTGTCTGAATTCATTTCCTTCTTGCATTGCTCATAACCAACATTCCCACATGCATTTGCCTTGCATTTTCTTGATGTCAGGGCCCAGAGACCCCCTAAAGACATCTTTTACGTTCTGAGGTAACACAGGCTTCCGATGGGGAAGCTACACAGTGCAACCTCCCTGGGGCATCCTGAGCTAAGTGCTCCAAGACCCCTGGGGTATCAAGGATGTTCCGCTGAAAAGCAGTATTTGGACCGGTTCCAGGAGAACATAGCCTGGGCAGAGAGCTAAGAATGGGTTGTATGTGGAGTGAAGAGCTCATGTCGGGAGGAATGTAGAATGGCTATCAAGAGAGGCCTTAGGGACTCTGCTACAAGCTCTGTTTGGCTGTGGGTGCCAGAAAGAACACCAGCATTTGACACATTGTATGTTCCCTTCTTCAAATTGCTGTAAGGTAGGTGTGAGAATCTGAGGTGGAACAGTCTGCATGAGGTTCCATTTCTAATCAGTTGAGCTGTGATTTACACCTGGAGCGGATGCTGCAGGAACTCAAGCACCCTGCTCAGGGAAGGGTTTAGCCAGTGTTCACTTGGCCCCTTTGACCACTAGTAATATCACAGGCACTGAGGGTTGATGGAACAGAAACAGAGACAGGCTCAGGCACCAGCTTGAGTGATGCTGTTCAACCACCCTTGCAGATGACAGCTACCTAGGCCAGTCTAGGAGCCTGGTCAATAGAGGGAGTTCAGCCCTTCCTCTCCCCTTAGTTCCTACTTACCACTCCTTGTCCTCCAAGCTCTCTACCAAGGTTTTGAGGAAAGAACTTGCAGGAGCTCACGGTTGGAAGAGGCAAGGGATAGGGAGTAGGACAGGTTAGAGTCGTGGCAGGGAACTCTATGGAAATTGCCTGCTGGTTGACTACAGAGCAGCCCTCATGTAGAGCATGAGAAGGGTGACTCGGGACAATGTCAAGGACCCTAAGCGTCTGAATCTAACAAGGATCCACTCTAGAGGAAGAGTGAAGAGGAGTGACCCATGACCACCTCCACTATGCTCTGATCCTCCTTCCTTGGGTTCCAGAAAGACGTGCACTTTGCAGTTATTTATAAAGCATCTTCCAAACATTCATTATGTTTTCCCCGTCACTCAGAATCAACATAGTCGCTCCTGTAGTTTGTGCCTTCCTCCACCCCAGCCTCTGGTGCAACTCCCTTGCTAGTCCTCTGCCTGCCTCTCACTAGCGGCGTCTGTCTTCAGTGTTTCGATCAAATTTTAAATTCCTATCAAAAATTTTGTTTTTTGGTGAAGCATTAGTGCACTCAGAGAGGAATGGTGGGTGACCTGCTCCATCACTCTCTGCCTCGTTCTCTTGAGACAGGGTCTCTCACTGAACCTAGAGTTAGGCTGGCAGTGAGCAAATCTCGGAGATCCTCCATCAGTGCTGGGGTTACAGGCACTGCACAGCCACACCTGGCTTTTTATGTGGTTGCTGGGGATTTAAACTCAAGTCCTTATACTCATCAGCAGGTTCTCTTATTCACTGATAAGCTCCCCAGCCTGTTGTTTTATTATTATAGTTCCCATTTGGTTTTTTTGTTTGTTTGTTTGTTTTTATTTTTGCTCTTTTTTGAGACAAGATCTAATGTAATCTGGACTGGGCTCAAACTCAATATGTATTCAAGGCAGGCCTTCCTTGATCCTCCTGCCTCTGCCTCCATGCCACCATGTCAATCTTTCAGGGTTAATTTTAAAAGAAAAAGGGAAAGGCCATTGATTCCAGACTTTCTTAAGTGAAGGCCTCTCCTCTTCTTCTCCAACAATTCTTTTTTAAATCTCTCTCTCTCTCTCTTTCTTTCTTTTTTGAGAGAAGGTTTCTCTGTAGTTTTGGAGACTGTCCTGGAACTCACTTGGTAGACCAGGCTGGCCTTGAACTCCTGAGTGCTGGGATTAAAGGCCTGTGCCACCATTGCCCAGCTACTTTAATTTTGTATTTTATGTACATTGGTGTTTTGCCCTAGTGTATGTCTGTGTGAGGGTGTGGCTCTGTCACAGACAGCTGTGAGCTGCCAACTCTGTCACAGACAGCTGTGAGCTGCCATGTGGGTACTGGAAATTGAAGCTGGGCCCCCTGGAAGAGCCACAGTGCTGTCTCTCCAGCCCTGCTCTGACCTCAGCTGTCTGCTCGGCGCCTTTCCACCCCTGTGGTCTGTCTGCTTTCGTTTGCACCACTTTTCCAAGATTGCTCTGACATAGACCCCGATGATGTTTTCAGCTGCTAAATCCAGGCCACACTCTTCAGTTCCAGTTTTACCTTCTGGACTCTTTTTCTTTTCAACACTAGAAACTGTCCTTGTATTCTTTTTCCCTCCCTCCCTCTCTGTCTCTTTCACTTTGTTTTGTTTCTTTGTTTTTTTGTTTTTTTTTTTTTTGGTTTTTCGAGACAGGGTTTCTCTGTGGCTTTGGAGCCTGTCCTGGAACTAGCTCTTGTAGACCAGGCTGGTCTCGAACTCACAGAGATCCGACTGCCTCTGCCTCCCGAGTGCTGGGATTAAAGGCGTGCGCCACCACCGCCCGGCTGTTTCTTTGTTTTTTAAGATGGAATCTCTTGATTCTCAGAGTTGTATCAAACTTCTGGGCTCAAGTGACTCCCCCAGGTAGTTCAGGCTGCCCTGCTGCTCCCCCTGCCTGCCTTTCTTCCTTTTCATCTTCCTCTTCTTTCTAATTTTTTTGTACTAAAGACTGAATCTGGGGTCTTCACTTGCTAGGGAACTAGTCATTACTGATCACTTTTTTCTTTTTTAAGACAGGGCCTCTCTCAATTGCTCAGGCTGGCCTTGAATTTGTAATCTTTGATTCAGAATCCTGAGTAGATGAGATTATGGGCCTGGGCCTCCAGGCTGGCTGCTTTGAACCCCTCTCCATGTTGGCTTCCAGGCACAGAGTCTCTTGGACTCTTTCTTGCTCCCACACTACCTCCCAAACTTATGGGGCTCTACCACCCTTCCTTGCTGCTAGGCCCACCCACACCACTCTCAGATGCTAACAATCTCAGTCTTTCCACCCTGTAAGAGGTATCTTTGGGTCTTCTTAGAAACACCTATTTCTCCTAAGCAATCTTTCCCTGTCATGTTAATGATGTCACACCCACACAGGTGCCCTAGCCTCTTCTCATGTTCCCTCCACCTGAGCTCCAGCTGCTTGAGGATTTGCCAGTTCTTCCTGTAACCATGTCCAGGCCTCCCTCTCGGCTTCAAGCCTCAGGTCATTCAGTCTTCACCCTGCCAGTCCCAGCTATTCCCTACATTGAACTCAATGAGGATGAGTGAGGGGGCAATGCTCAGGGCAGGAGGGGTTTTCAAGGTTGAGGACTAGCGGGCTAGAGTATCTTCCAAATGGAAACCGTGGGAACTAGTGTAAGGAAAAAGAGCCCTCACTCTTGGGTGGCACACCTGCACTTCAGCGTTTCCCTGGGTGCTTCCCATGCCCACCATCAGGCTGCATGTGGACACAGAATGGCCCAAAGGAGGAGGGTGGCAACTGTGCTGTTTCCGTACCTGTGGGGATAGTCACTGAATACATTTCTGCAATGTCGATGACAGTTTGCTAGTGAACGTACCCACTACCTAGAGCCACAATGTGTATTGTAGCCAGAAGAAATCAAAGGGCACAGGTGTTGGCAGTCTCCCTGTTGGCAGTTGGAGGCTGACAGGAAGGATGCAGCACGAGAATTAGGCATCTGAGTAGAAGCATTATTCATGGACCTCTTAATTTTAATAGGGAGAAAGGGTGCCCTGCATAGTTCTGGGGGTTACAGGCCTGAAGAGCATCCCTCTTTCATAACCGGCACATGTATTTGAACTATTAGAGCCTCATGCCAGTGGCTAGGATTTGCCCGGGATTCCTGCCCACCTGTATTATACAGATTTCCGGGACAGGTGTTCCAAGGTGCTGACTTGAGACAAAAGAACCAGGAAGCAAGCTAGGCCTCTTTGAGCGGGGCCTTGCTCCCCCTTTTGTGGGTAAGCTGTGAGGGAGAGAGCACGCCCAACAAAACTGGCTCAGAGGACTTCATGGTCAACTGAACGGGGTCAAGGTCCAAAGGGAAAGGGGGGTGTGGAGGAATGGCTAATCCAAGAACTCTTCCTGGTGGTACTGCATTCTTAGCAGGGTTCAGCAGGCAGGGCATCCTCTGGGGTCATCATCGCTAGTTGCACAAGTCCCACCCCTCTTTCACCCACCTGTGGGAAAAGCCAGAGGGGGAGGAGCTGGCTGCTGGTGCTTTGGTGTTGCTGCGTCCCTGCCCCGGTCTCTGCCAGTTTAGGGACTACTGTGGAGTACTGATCTCAGAGAGTGGGGCACTCCGGGGCCAGGCTCCCACGAGGCGAAGTTAGGAAAACCTCCGGGAAGGCTTCCTTGCCACCTGCTGCAGCCCGCAGCCCGTGAACGTAAGTCTGCACAACCAGGGCTGCGCCCACCGGCAACCTTGGCGCAGGCCGCAGCGACAGCTCCGCCCACCCAACTCCGAGACTGGGCTTTTTTCCCTAGCCTGCCGCCTCCGGGGCGCGCAGCAGCTGGGTTTTTAATTCTTCCCATTTCACAGAGGAGAAAACTGTAGTGCGGGATGGCTTGGTCAGCTAGTCCAAAGTCACGCAGCTGGTTCGGGCCTAGCCCGGATTTCCAGAGTGAGCCACATGGCCCCTGCAGACCCGGCCTCGGAGGGTCCCAAGCTTGAGGACCCGCCCGCCCCCCACCTCTTTGGAAAGGTAAGGAGAGAAGTCTCCCCTGTAGTTAGCTTTCACCTTGTTTACCACCTTAGATCAGGGGGCGGGGAAAGACCCGCACGGTCAGCTCTTTTTGTGTAGGGTTATTGTGTATCTCCTTCAACCTCTGAGGTCCCTTACTGGATTCAAGTACTACTTTCCTCAACCAATCCCATCTTCCCAGCCCAGGAAGCTGGAATACAGGAATAATCATGACTCGGGGTAAATTTAGTGAAAACTAAACTCTGGGAATTGCAGCACAGGGAAGTCACTGAGTCTGGAAGGCTCATGGGTGGAGTGGGGTTAAGAAGTGAGCCCAGGTGAGAGGGTGTGTGCCTGGTGCCTTGGGACAAAGGCAGCTGTTCCTTCATCTTGGAAGCCTGGTTACTTTGGTGTCCATTGAAAGGAACACAGAAACAAAGGGGGGCCCGGGATGACTTGCTTGGGGATGGGAGTAAATTCTGACCTCTCTACCTTCCCACTTGTGCCCACAGTGCCCTTCTGGCTTAGCCATGGCGAAGCTGGAGACGTTACCTGTGCGCGCTGATCCAGGAAGGGATCCTCTCCTGGCCTTTGCCCCCCGGCCTTCTGAGCTTGGACCCCCAGATCCCCGCCTGACCATGGGCAGTGTGGGTAGTGGGGTGACCCATGCCCAGGAGTTTCCTATGAAAAGCGTGGGCACTCGAACAGGGGGTGGGGGCAGCCAGGGCAGTTTCCCTGGTCCAAGAAGCAGTGGTAGTGGAGCCAGCAGGGAGAGACCTGGCCGCTACCCATCAGAGGACAAGGTTCTCGCCAACTCTCTCTACCTCAATGGCGAGCTGCGGGGCAGTGACCACACAGATGTCTGTGGTAACGTGGTGGGCAGCAGTGGGGGCAGCAGCAGCAGTGGGGGAAGCGACAAGGCTCCACCACAATATCGTGAACCCAATCAACCACCCAAGCTCCTGACCACCTCTGGCAAGCTAGACCAGGTTAGTCCCCAGGACCTGAGAGCCTCATAGCCTAGTTTAGAGTGGTGGTGGTGGGTAACCAAGAGAGGAGGTTAAGGTGGGACTTCTCAGGGGGAATCATGGGAACTGGGAGGAAAACCAGTATGGGGCGTTGTGGCGTGCAATCCCGGGGACGAGTCTCGTGTGTGGATTCAGGACAGAGATGGCTTGTGGGAGAGACTAGAGGTGGAGCCTCAGGGGAGACTCAGTTTGAAGATATAGTTGGGGCAGAAGGGAATTCTTGAACAAGTCTTGGGCATAAGGGAGAGGAGGGGCCAAGGATAAGATCTCAATCTGATGCCTCTCCCCACCCCTCTTCCTTCTATGCAGTGCTCAGAGCCACTAGTTCGGCCATCAGCCTTCAAGCCTGTTGTACCCAAGAACTTTCATTCCATGCAGAACTTGTGTCCTCCACAGACCAATGGGACCCCTGAGGGACGACAGGGCCCTGCTGGCCTCAAGGGCGGACTGGACAAGTCTCGGACCATGACACCAGCGGGTGGGAGTGGGGGTGGCCTCTCAGACTCAGGCCGGAACTCACTCACGAGCTTGCCTACCTATAGTTCCAGCTACAGCCAGCATCTGGCGCCCCTCAGTGCTTCTACCAGCCATATCAACCGCATTGGCACTGCGGGCTACAGTAGTGGCAGCAGCGGTGGGGGGTCAGGCTACCAAGATCTGGGGACCTCTGACAGTGGGCGGGCCTCCAGTAAGAGTGGGTCATCATCGTCCATGGGGCGGTCAGGCCACCTGGGCTCCGGGGAGGGTGGAAGCGGGGGCCTGCCGTTTGCAGCCTGTTCACCACCCTCGCCCAGTGCACTGATCCAGGAACTGGAGGAGCGGCTGTGGGAGAAGGAGCAGGAGGTGGCGGCTCTGCGGCGCAGCCTGGAGCAGAGTGAGGCCGCGGTGGCCCAGGTGTTGGAGGAGCGGCAGAAGGCATGGGAGCGGGAGCTAGCTGAGCTCCGGCAGGGCTGCAGTGGAAAGCTGCAGCAGGTGGCCCGCCGTGCCCAGCGCGCCCAGCAGGGCCTACAGCTGCAGGTGCTGCGGCTACAGCAGGACAAGAAACAGCTGCAGGAAGAGGCAGCCCAGCTGATGAGGCAACGGGAAGAGCTAGAGGACAAGGTGGCCGCCTGCCAGAAGGAGCAGGCCGACTTCCTGCCCCGGATGGAGGAAACTAAGTGGGAGGTGCGGGCTGGGGGGCTTAGATCTTTCCTCTCTGGCGCCCTTTCAACTCTTCTTCCCCTGGAGACCTCAGAGCAGCAACTTACTACTGTGTAGTGGGGGAAGTTGTGACAGGGAAGGGAACCATATCAGTTCAGAGTGACCCTGAGAACAGAAGCTGCCCTTGGGCTGTAGCAGAGGAGTCACACTTCTGTCCCGAGTAAGGCCGGGAGCCCCCTGTGGGCCTGAGCCTGAGTACAGCAAAAGCTCGGTGCCTCTGGAGCTGGGTTGAGTTGAGCCTTTACTCCATCTGCTCTGCCTTTACCTTGGCTTCTGTTTCCGCCTGTCCCTGTCCAGGTGTGCCAGAAGGCCGGCGAGATTTCCCTCCTGAAGCAGCAACTGAAGGACTCCCAGGCTGATGTGTCGCAGAAGTTGAGTGAGATCGTGGGACTGCGCTCACAACTTCGGGAGGGTAGGGCCTCACTCCGGGAGAAGGAGGAACAACTGCTCAGCCTAAGGGACTCCTTCGGCAGCAAGCAGGCCAGCCTAGAGCTGAGTGAAGGCGAGCTGCCCCCTGCCTGCCTCAAGCCTGCACTGACCCCTGTGGACCTGGCCGAGCCACAGGAAGCCCTGGCCTCCTGTGAGAGCGATGAGGCCAAGATGCGCCGCCAGGCTGGGGTGGCAGCAGCAGCTTCTCTGAGTTCTGTGGATGGGGAGGTGGATGCTGCGGGAGAGAGTGGGACACGGGCCCTGCGCAGGGAGGTGGGGAGACTGCAGGCTGAGCTGGCTGCTGAGCGGCGTGCCCGGGAGCGCCAGGGTGCCAGCTTTGCAGAGGAGCGCCGGGTGTGGTTGGAGGAGAAGGAGAAGGTCATTGAGTACCAGAAGCAGCTCCAGCTGAGTTACGTGGAGATGTACCAGCGCAACCAGCAGCTGGAGCGGCGACTTCGGGAGCGTGGGGCAGCAGGGGGTGCCAGCACGCCTACACCCCAGCACGGTGAGGAGAAGAAAGCCTGGACCCCCTCCCGCCTTGAGCGCATCGAATCCACAGAAATCTGATTCTCTTATCTGCGTGCACAACCTTCTGACAAGTGCCCTGTCTGAAGGTTGGAGTCACCAATGTCCCCTTCCATCCATTTCTTTCCCCATGTGCGCTGCAGATCCCCAGACCAAAGAGGTTCTCAAAGCAGCTGTGACCAGCCCCCTTATCCTCAGTCCATGCAGCTCTAGCACTGCCTTTGTGGGAAGCCACTCGAGACCCTCCTGCCAAGAAGAACATGGGGGAGGGCAGAGTGCATGGGGGTGAGGTCCCAGGTGCAGGGAGCATGCTCCTCTTCTGGGAAGCCTCTTGTTGGAGATGGAGGCAGCAGGCTTGCATTGCCAGGAAGTACCCCAGCCCCCTTCCCGGATCTTGGGCCACCGCTGCTGGTCACCTTGTGTCCAATGCTACTGTCTGTGCTCTCCTCCTAGGCCACACAGCCTGAAGGAGCCTGCGTGGGTCTATCATTGCTGACAGACCCTAGGTTCCTGGTCTCTCTCCTTCATGTAGTGTTTTCCTTCCCCGGGCAGATTAGCAGAAGTGGGAGCAGATGGCCTGCCTGTGGTTGAGAGGGCTACCTGCCCAACCCCTCCCCCAGCAAGGTATCTTTGGCTCAGGCCTTAGAGCCTGGACTAGTCCTGAGCATGTGTCCCTCTGTGTATATTGAGGGAGGTGAGAGTTGGGGCTGGAAGCTCAGTACCCAGGGGAGATCTGCCTCCCTTTTCTTGGAAAGGGTCACCTGGAGTCTTCTCAGTCCCACCCTCACCCTCTGGCCAGGATCCTACAAGGCTATATATCCCCTGCTGCTTCGTTGACCCCACCATACCCAGGGTTCCTGGTCAGCTCTAATTATAGCTATGAAGTGCAACCTGCCTCTTAGGTATTCTGTTTGCCCCAATCTGAGGTCAGCTGGATGTCTGATGTCTTCCTGTGTTTTCCCTCACTGTCTCCCCCAGCCTCCTGCTTTCACGCTCACATCATCTTCCCAAGCTGCCTTTTCTTCCAAGTCTCACCTTTGCTCCCAGCAGAGAGCTCTGCTTGACTTTTGGTGCACTGCCCACTCCCCAGCTCCACTGGCCCAAGTCTGAGCCCGGGCCCCTTGTTTTGAGGGGCCAGTCAGGGTTGGATGTGACTGCCCTGAAGAACAAGGCTAACCTTTGAGGATTACTGGCCCTTTGGTTGTTTGCCAGACTTTGAGTTGGCTCGTTTGTCCGGCAGGGATGACTGGTATGGATTGGGACAGTCAGCGTCACTTCCTTATCTAGGATCTCTCAGAGTCTATCCCCCCAACACAGGCAGGGAAATTCTAATTTCTCTTTTAAGAAAGTAAATTTCCAATTCACCAGCAATAACAATCAGAGGAGACTTGGCCCTCAGTCCTTGTATTTCTCTTTTTCACTCCCTCTTCCAGCCCCAAGATGGAATTTTGGGGACTGGATGGAGAGGGTTAGTAACTACTGTGAGCAAGTCCCCCAACCCCTGACCAGCCTCCTCCATGACTGGTGACTGTTTGATGAGCTGTGCACCCCCCTCAAAAAGCAGGAGTGCCCTACTTGTGCCCTCCAACCCTTAGCACAGCTCCTTCTGGGTGGTCCTCAATGGGTTTTTGACCTTGATTGGAGGCCACTCTGGCAACCACTGCCCATTCCTCTAATCCCTCACCGTACCTGCTCCAGACCCTGAGCCTGGTCCACAGGGACTGGGAGAAGGCATTAACACAAAACAAAACAGAGATGGGGGGGAGAGAAAAAATATGAACAGCTTTGGAATGTCCAACCACAAAATAAATTATATATAAATATATAAATATATATATCTACCACATGTGATGGAAAGACTTTTCATTTTCCCAAAGAAATAAAATGGAGAAAGCCTCTTAAATGGCATTCTGTGGCCAGCTTGTATTTTTGCAAGTATGGGAGGTAAGGTTTGGGGGATGCAGGCAAAGCTGGAGGAACAAACATTCTCCAGAGGACTCCTTGTGCTAGGCGAGGAGATTGGCTCAAAGCTTAAGTCTTCCATGTTTGTCCAGGAGTCATGGTTCTACCTTTCCTACCAATGGGCGGGGGGTGGGGGAGATGACTTCCTCTTCAGCTCAGGCTGTTAGCAGTGTTACCCGTGTTACCAGCTGGCTCTAGATCAGGAGCTGTGCACTGGGCTGCTGTCCAGAAAGCAGGTGATACGGAACAGCTAAGTACAGCCTGCAGCCACTTAAAACACCTCACAGTACCATAGAATCACAGAATCAGTTTTCAGTTGATGGCAAAAAAGATCCATGAATGCTGTAAGAGGTGACCTGTCCTTTATGGTAGTTCCTTCAGTCCTCCCAAAGCCTCACAGTAAAAAACAAAAAAAACCCTGTAAACATCACAACTAGATTTACACCTTTTCCTGGAACTTACTCTGTAGACTAGTCTGGCCTTGAACTCACAGAGATCTGCATTCCTCAGCCTCCCAAATGCTGGGATTAAAGGCATGCAACACCACTGCCTGGCCTAGTTTTAGACTTATAAAGAGTGGTTTA
>JAQHUG010000170.1:2056043-2067205 GCA_028555095.1 Dicrostonyx torquatus | reverse complement strand
CGGATGTAGTGGTTTGTGTCTTTTATCCCAGCACTTGTGAGACAGACAGGAAGAAGATCTCTGTGAGTCCTAGAAGAATAGAATCACAAACTGCCTGTTGTGGGCTGGAGAGATGGCTCAGCAGTTAAGAGTATTGCCTGTTCTTCCAGACATTCTTCAATTGCCAGTGCCCACATGGCTGCTCAAAGTCATTTATAACTGTAGTCCCAAGGAATCTGATGCCTTCTTCTGATATGCAAAACACCCATGAAAATGAAAAAAAATAAAATAAAGAAATGGAATCAGTTGCCTACTTTTACTCCCAGCTCCTTTTAGAAATCTGCCTTTCCCATCTTGTCCTTTCCTACATGGAAGTGAGTTTATATCAAGCTGTAGTCTAGAAACCACCTACTGATGCTTTTGATAGGAAGTTTTCTGGTTTGCAAAGCACAGTTTGTCCTTTACACTTGATGGCTTGTGATTTGGGCATTCACTAACATTGAGCATATTTGCATGGACAGTAGTACAACCTGCATCTTTTTATCTTTTTTCCTTTTGCCGTTTGAGATGAGGCCTCAGCAGATAGTCCTGACAGGCCTGAAACTCCCATAGTTCCTCTTGCGTCTACTTCTTAAGTATTGGTTTTAAAGGGTGTGTACCACCATGCCTGGCTGTACCTATTTCTTATAATGTGTAAATTTTGTGTTATAGGTAGAAGCCACTCATTCTTCATCTACCCTTTTTTCAGTATCTGGCACCAATTCTGGCCCCACCATTTGTGGCCCACGACTCTTGTGGTATGCTGAAGATTTACAGGCAGTTTCTGTGACCACCTCTCTGTCCGTCTCTAAGCAAGCGCCACATAAACAAGAACTTGCCTAGTCACACGTGTGAGGACTGTGCTCTGACTGCCATAAAGATCAGTACAGACTCCAGAATGGCAGCCACTCTCAAGTTGTTAAAACTTTTAAAATACCAAGCATCTTGTAATCCTTCTGCCTACTGTGCAGCCCAAAGCATGGCATATTGGAATATGGAAAACATCATTCATCATGGGGGACAGAACCTTCCTGAACACAATAGCTCCTGTCATCCTGTTCGAGAAGTTAAGAACATTGGTGATACCACCTTCTCTCAGAGAATCTGCACAACCAGCAGAGCCCACCTGGGTTTGGAATTCAACAAAGCTTTTACCCCTAAGGCCAACACATTGCATCCAGGCAAACCCAGTGCTGAAAGAGTTGGTAAAGAGGATGTAGAGGTTTTTGATTCCTTCGAAGGAACCCGAGTGTTCTTAAAGCTAAGGCCAGAGTACCAGCTTCACAGCTATAACAGGTCTGAGACTCGCCAACCACTGTCTGTTTCAGAAGGTGAACTAATTTTGCACAAAGTCAGAGTTTATCAAAATAAACTCCAGCCAGAAGTCATTACTACTTACTTTTGTAAGCTGAGCTCTCTGCCAGTGGAACAGCATTCTAGTTTGCTATCCAGTAAGAGCTTTGCTTTGCTCTGCCAACTGAGTGTGAAAAACATTCAGCTCTTTGCTACCTCAGATCTGATCAGTAGTTTGAAAGCCTTTGCTGATTTAAGAATCCCTCTCTCCCCTTCCATGCTAGATGTGTATGAAACCAGATTTTGCCATCAGGTGTGGGAGATGAATCTGGACCAGCTTCTCCTGGTTGCTGATCTTTGGAGGAACCTAGGCCACAGAGTGCCTCGTTTTTTAAATTTTTTTTTTAGTTACCTTCATTTACACTGGAAAGAGCTATCCTTGTCTCAGCTGATTCACTTAATTTATATTATAGGTGAAAATCGTCAGGTACCACAGGACCTAATGCAAAAACTGGAATCACTGATCCTTAAGTATATCAATCTGGTAAATTTAGAGGAGATTGGTACAATTTGTTTGGGGTTTTTTAAATCAAGTAGTAATCTCTCTGAATTTGTCATGCGGAAAATTGGTGACCTGGCTAGTGCTAACATGCAGCATCTCAGCAGCCACACCTTAGTTCACATCCTGAAAATGTTCCGCTTCACTCATGTAGAACACGTGAATTTTATGAAGCAGTTTGGAGAAATCGCTCCTCAGCGAATTCCATCCTTGGGGGTTCAGGGTGTTATGCACCTCACTCTTGCCTGCTCAGCCTTGCGCATCCTGGATGAAAGAGTAATGAATGCAGTAGCTGCATCTTTGCCTCCACGGGTAGCACACTGTCGAAGTAAAGACATTGCCAAAATTCTGTGGTCATTTGGAACACTGAACTATAAGCCACCCAACACAGAAGACTTTTATTCCAGTCTGATAAATGAAATCCACAGGAAGATGCCTGAATTCAGCCGGTACCCAGAGCATCTTCTGACCTGCCTGCTTGGCCTGGCATTTTCTGAATACTTTCCAACTGAGTTCATCAATGTTGCCCTGAGTCCAGAGTTTGTCAGATTAGCTCAAGAGAGTAGTAAGTTTGAACTCACTAAGGAACTGTATACTCTTGATGGTACAGTTGCCATTGAGTGTCCAGATTATAAGGGCAGTCGTCTTAATCCTCACCTTCAACAAGAGGCATCTGTAATGCTGTGGAATTTAGCATGCAAGGATATGAGGTCAAAACCAGAGTTCCTAGAAGCTCTCTGTTTACTTGAGACCATGTTAGGTGGCCCTCAGTACATCAAGCACCATATGATTTTGCCTCACACCCGGTCTTCTGACTTAGAGGTTCAGCTTGATGCTAACATGAAGCCATTACCAATTAACAGTGAAGTGACACCAATGGAAGATGCAGCCCGGTTAAAGTTTAAGCAGGTGGGAGTCAGCCTTACAGATGATTTGATGAATCGGTTGCTAAACGGAAAAGCCAAGAAGTATTTCCAGGGGAAAACTGAATTAGAGACTGGCCAGCCACCTATGGAGTTAAGAAAGAAGACAGCCAGATCCTTAGTGGACTCTGCTTGCAATGTGACAGATAGATTGGGGAATGTGGGAACAGATGGTCTGTGCCCTGTAGCCCACATGCAGCCCCCACTAGTGAAGCTAGCTATTCAGTTTACAAACAAGAATCAATATTGCTATGGTACCAGGGATCTGCTTGGACTGCACAATATGAAGAGGAGGCAGCTGGTTCGAATTGGGTACCGCGTGGTAGAATTATCTTACTGGGAATGGCTTCCACTACTGAAACGGACTCGCTTAGAAAAGCTAGCATACCTCCATGAGAAAGTGTTCACCTCTGCTCTCTGAAGGGCCTTCATGGGCATTTCTGCTCATAAAAGCAATAGGTGCACACCCTACACCTGTAGGTTGAGCATCCTTAACCAGAAAATCAAAGTCAGAAATGTTCTAAAATCTGAAACTGATTACTGACAAATCTCAGATCAGGAATATTCAAGTGGTAGTCCATGCAGATACTCTAGACTTGAAATCTGAAACACCTCTGGTTCTAAGTATTTGATAGAGGGATTCCCAACCTGTATTCCAACCAAGTGATTATAAAAGCCAGAGTGTAGGTGGATGATGAAACTGTCTACCGAGTAGCTGTTGGTATACTCTTTTCTGTTGCAGAGCCTGTAGCTATTATGCTACTGCAGAGTGTGTCTAACCTATGGAAGTATATTTTGCTCAGAATAAATAAGCATCTTCAAAATGACCTTGAGCCACAAAATTTTATGCATTTTTTCTTTATCTGTTAACCTTAAGTTATAGCTATTTTGAGGTGGTGTTTTATTTGTTTCTGTTTTAATTACTATTATGTGGGTGCATGTATGCTGGGAACCAGAATTGGGTTTTCTGCAAGAGTAGTAAGCACTCTTTTTCCCCCCTTTTGGTATTTTGAGACAGGGTTTCTCTGTATCACAACTCTGGTTGTCTTGGAACTTTCTTTGTAGGCCAGGCTGGCCTTGAACTCAGCCTCACTTAGATCCATCTGCCTATGCCTCCTGAGTGCTGGGACTAAAGGCATGCACAACCACCACCTCCTGACTTGTTTTTGTTTTTGAGATGGGGTCTTTCTATAGCCCTGGCTATCTTGGAACTCCTTATGTTATCTACTTTCCTCTGCCTCCCAAGTGCTGGTATTAAAAGGCTGTTTTCATTATGTTTAGCCAATGGGACAGTTTTTTTTTTTTTTTGGTTTTTCAAGACAGGGTTTCCCTGTGGCTTTGGAGCCTGTCCTCTTGTAGACCAGGCTGGTCTCGAACTCACAGAGATCCGCCTGCCTCTGCCTCCTGAGTGCTGGGATTAAAGGCGTGCGCCACCACCGCCCGGCCCCAATGGGACAGTCTTAAGTCTGAAAAAAAAATTCATTGTTTATCTGAAGCAGTTTAAGTAAGTGTAGAAACCCATAGACACAGATGGTATCTTGGGGTTTAGGTTCACAAAGAGATCTGAATGAGATTGTGTTAAGTTAGGATTCAGTAGGCAGAGATTTAAATTGAAAAATTCAAGTGAAACTTAAGAGCACATGAAAGGCCCTGAAGAGAAGTGACAAGGTCAGGACCCCACAGAGTTTTTCATCCAGAGTTACTAAAGCACTGTTATCTTGGTAGCAGTTGTTAATCTTGATAGTTTTCTTTCTTTTTTGTGTGGTTTTGTTTTGTTTTGTTTTTCGAGACAGGGTTTCTCTGTGGCTTTAGAGCCTGTCCTGGAACTAGCTCTTATAGACTCGAACTCACAGAGATCCACCTGCCTCTGCCTCCCGAGTGCTGGGATTAAAGGCGTGTGCCACTACTGCCCGGCTTTGATAGTTTTCTAAGAGGAAAAACTACTTGTGTTTTTTTTTCTCCCCCGCCCCCAAAGAGCAAAAGTGGGGCTAAGAATGAGAATCAGTAACTGTGTATTGCCATGCATATGTGAGGTGCTGGGTTTGATCCCCAGCACCACAAATATAAAACCGTTCACATGTCCCTCCTATAGTGTCTCAAACACTAAGCCTTCGACTTGCCTGCATATAGCATCAAGTTGCAGGTATCTTTTAAGCTGATACCTGGTTTTGGTCTTTTTGTTCTGTTGGGCATTGTATGGAAAAGGCTAGGAGAGCTGTCTTTCATTTTAATTTGCTCTGAAAATTTTTGCAAGTCACACTTTCTTGGATGGACAGGTAACTCAGTTTAGAGATTATAAGAAGTACTATGTGTCTTTAAAAGCTAAAGTGTCCAATTTCTGAAATTGCTCACTGCAGCGGTGTTTCACCTACTGTAAGGTTAAATGCTTTTCCAGTATTTGACAGGTAACCCCACCTCCCTGCTAGCCTGTTTGTACCTTCTCTTTTAAAATACATATATCTTCCAGAATTACTTTCCATTACATTCTTGTAAAACTCAAAAGTTCCATTGTGTAAGTCAGCTACTTCTGTGTAGGCCCCAAATGGGTGATCAAGTGCTCCGAGTGTCATGGTCACCCTAATCTCTTCCAAAGTAGCTCTCTATGCTTCTCCACCTCCAGGTTTGAACCTCAGCAACAAAAAGTCAGTGTGGTTGCTTCAAGCTCTGGGGCACACAGACAGCTACCTTTTAGAGATGGTGACTCATCCCGTTTGCCCTGGACTTTCCCCACTTCAGCATTGACAGTCCCACGTTACAGAAAGTCCCTCAGTCCTGGATAGACCAGTACCTAGTAGACAGATAATTCCTCTTGACTCTTCCCTTCCTAAGCCTGAGCACAGGAAGACAGAAGAAACAGATTTGCTCAGTCCTTCTTACACCTGCAAGAATCCATCCAGTCCAGTATTTAATTACTTACCTCAACTTTATCAGTACAAAAAGGAAAACCGCCCAAGCTTAATTGTCCAGTCCAGTTAATTTCTACATAACTCACATTACTTTCCAAACTGTGTGTGCATTCCTAGATGGAGTGGTTTTGTTTTTGTGGTGCTAGGGATCCTAACACTTGAGGCAAGTGTCCCCCCACCCTTAAAGACAGACTCACTGTGTAGCCCAGTCTGACCTTGAACTCTGTAAATTGTCCTGTGTCAGCTTCCCAAGTTGTCCTTCACCTTAGACCTCCACACATGCATTGGCATGTTGTGTGATACCTCCCCACATAGTGCTCATACCTGTAATACCAGCAATCATCAGGCTAAAGCAGGAGGATTGCCTCATTCCATGCCTTCCAGGGCTACATACTGAGTTTCAGACCAGCCTGAGCTAGAGAAAAACTGCCTTAAAAAAGCAAAATAAACCCAACCAATTTCTTAGAAGCTTTGAGATTTTTTTTTTCAGTACACTCAGTAATACATGAAACATAGTCCATATTCCTTGTTTCTTTTTGGATAATATCCCTCCCTCAAAAAAAAATCAGGAGGGAAAATATGTCAGAGGAAAACATGAAACTAAGGGTTTTATCTGAGTAGTTTGTACCTTAATGCTTATTGTTGCTGTCTTCATGCCCTTTCTGTAAAATAGAAAGATTGTGAGAACCCTTCAGCCTAGAAAAAAGAAGAGCTCTTTGAAGACTGAATTGCTTCTAAGTGGTTCAAAATTGCTGTTGTCATCTAGGAAATTAATGGCCAATCTCATTAATGCCCTTTATCTCCCTTGTTATAAGCCCTCAATTACTTACCTATGACCAGTAGCTTTTAAACTTTTTTTTGTTTGTTTTTTGAGACAGGTTGTCATATAGTCTAGGTTGTCTTTGAACTCATCATGTAGCCAAGGATGACTTTGAAGTACTGATATTTCTGCCTTCACCTCTTGAATATTGGGATTACAGATGTGTGTCATCACTGCAGGTTTATGTGGGAAAGGGGTCAAAACTAGGGCCTTGTATATGCTAGACAGGTATACTGCAAATGGAGCGACATCACCAACTTGAATTTGAAGAGTTATTTTGATGTGGTGTCTGTGTGTTGGTTCTGTTCTGGGGATCGAACACAGAACTTTGTAAGTGATAGGCCACCACTTTACAGCTGAGTTATATTCCCAGCTCTTTGTATGTCTGTGTCTGTGTATGCACATGTAGGTATGTGCACATGTAGGTGTATGTGGAGGCCATAGGGTGATAGAAGTTGTGTCTTCTTCAACCATTCCCTATTTTATTTTTTGAGACAGGATCTCTCACTGAGCCTGAAGCTCACCAATTGGTTATAGACTGGCTGGCCAGCAAGTCCCAAGACTTCCTGTATCTGCCTCTTTAGCACAAGGTGGATTTATAGGTGTGTGCAGCCACACATGGCTTTTTATGTGTGTATTAGAGATAGGAACTCACTTTACCAACTAAGCCATCTCCTCAGCCCACTGTCTCATTGACTACAGCCCTTAGAAAAAATTCCTTTCACATACAAATCTTGAATGAAGGAGTAAGTAAGTATATGTCTTAGTTATGGTTTATATTGTTGTGAGAAACACCAGGGTCGTGGAGCTCTTATAAATGAAAACGTTTAATTTGGGTGACTCACTTACAGTTCAGAGGTTCAGTCCATTATTGTCATGGCAGTGAGCAAGGTGGCATCCAGGCAGGCAGACATGGTGCTAGAAAAGGAGCTGAGACTTCTTACATCTTGACTCACAGGCAACAGGAAGTGGTCTGTCTCACTGCATGAAGCTTGAACATAGACCTCAAAGCCCACCTCCAACAATCACACTTGCAATTATCTATCTCACAACACACCTCTCACTAGTGCCATTCCATTTGGGGGCCATTTTCTTTCAAACCACCACATTTTATGTGGCTTTTAAATTTTTTACAATTTAATTTGTTACCATACTGTGTATGTGTGAGTTTGGACATGCACATACTACAGTGCACATGTCGAGGTCAGAGAACAACTTTTGAGAGTGAGTTCTGTCTTCCCACTTTTAGTTCCAGCAATCAAACTCAGGACATCAGACTTGCATAGTAAGTTTTTACCCACTGATATATCCTACCAACCTTGTGTGTATGTTGTTTTGAAATAGGACCTTATATGTCCTAGACTGATCTCAAACTCCCTGTGTAGACAAATAGAACCTTTGACTCTTAATCCTCCTGTCTCTACCTCTCCAGTGCTAGGATAATAGGCAAGTAACACCATGCTCAGTTTATGCAGTGCTGGTAGTCAAATCTGAGACCTCATGCATGTGAGTCAAACACTACCAGTTGAGCTACATCTTCAGCCCAAATAAGTATATGTATATATGTATGTTTACACACACACACACACACACCCCTGTGACTGAAAACAGTGCTCACCCTTTCTATGTGGTGCATTCTGGTGTTTCATTTTTAAACTACTTAATTGAAAAGAAATGCTTGTGTGGTGACTTGCATTTGCAATGCTAGCACTAAGGAGGCTGAGAAATAAGGATAGCCCATTAATCTGAGGTCAGCCTGGGCTATGGAGAGAGAGAGAGAGACCCTGTTTCAATATCACTGTAAGTGATATTGTTGGGTTATTTTAAATTGGTTTCTTTTATTTCTTTCTTTCTTTCTTTTTTTTGGATTTTTGAGACAGGGTTTCTCCGTAGCTTTTGGTTACTGTCCTGGAACTAGCTCTTTTAGACCAGGTTGGCCTCAAACTCACATAGGTCTGCCTGCCTCTGCCTCCTGAGTGCTAAGATTAAAGGTGTGCACCACTACCGCCCGACAATTGGTTTATTTTATGTGTATGTTTTGCCTCAATATATGTATGTGCATCACATGTTTGCTTGGTACCTGTAGAGGTCAGAGAAGAGTATTGGGTCCCCAGGAACTAAAGTTGGGGATGGTTGTGAACCACCATGTGTGTACTGGGGATTGAGCCCCGGTTCTAGAGCAACAAATTCTCTAAAGCCCAGTGCTCTTGCCTCTTCTATGTAAATGTTTACTTTATGTGTCTCAGTGTTTAGCTTACATGTATGAATGTTGATGACATACATGTCTGGTGCCTGCAGAGGTTAGAAGAAGGCATGGGATCCCCCTGGAACTGGAGTTACAGATGATTGTGAGCCACCATGTGGTGCTGGGAATCAAATCAGGATTCTCTGGAAGAAGTTTGTTTGTTTCTTTTTGAGACAGGGTCTTACTATTTAGTCCTAGCTTTCCTGGAACTTTGATTTGTAGACCAGGCTGTCCTTGAACTTGCGGGGATCCTCCTGCTTCTGCCTTCCAAGTGCTGGGATTAAATGCATGTACCACCATCACACCTTGCCCTTCCTTTTCTTTTAATTCTTTTATTAGTTCTTTGAGATTTTACACAGTGTTTTGGTCATATTCACTCATTTCCCTAATTCTCTTTTTTTTCAGTGTGTGTGTGTAATGTGAGACAAGGTCTCAGTATGTAGCCCTGTTTGGCCTAACATGTTCATTGCCCAGTAGCTACATTTTATTTTATTATTTATTATTTATTATTCTTACTTTTTAACATTTTTGGGGAGTTGCAAACATGCCATGGTGCATGTGTGGAGGTCAAAGGACAACTTATGGAAGTCAGTTCCCTCCTTTGACAATATGGATCACAGGGACTGAACTCAAGTCTTAGGCTTCCATTGTTATCTGGCCAAGCTACTTCTTTGGGGAGCCAACTGCTTTAACTGTGATCTCAGGTCCCTAGTTTGTATTTTGAGATCTTATTTGGTGAAGGAGGCTACAGTTTGAAAGTATTTTACTGGACAGAGTTTACAGTTAGTTTGAGTTGCAAGGCAGTTTTCTTGGCAGGACTGGGACAGCTGTTTTTCTAGGCTAGGCTCTGTCTTTTTTGTATGGTGAATCCCCCTGCCCCCATAAAGCATTAAGGTAGGAGGTTCTTGACCTACGTAGCTAATAAGACTAGACCAGCGAAAGACCTTGACAGAGCCAGCATTGGTGGAACCAGATTTAGGAGGTTGTGTATCTAACCGCTGCAATATAATACCCAGTAATGTTCCCACTTGGCTACTTCATTTTCCTCTCTGTCTCTCAGTGCCTTGTGAAGGATTTATAAGTGTATGAATATACAGTACAGTAGGATTCAGTTGTCCATTTAAAGAACTGTTTGGTTGTGTGCAGTGGTAGAGTATGCAATCTTAGTCTTCAAGATGCTAAGACAGGAGGATCTTAGGTTCAGGGTCAGCCTGGGCTACAAAATAAGACATGGTCTCAAGCCACATAGAGCCTGTCTTGGGAATTAAAAAGATAGTTTAAGGCTGAGCAGTGGTGGCACACACCTTTAATTCCAATACTAAGGAGGCAGAGATAGGTGTATCTCTGAGTTTGAGGCTAGCCTGGTCTACAAGAGTTAGTTCTAGTACAGCTAGGGCTGTTGCACAAAGAAAACCTGTCTCATAAAACAAAAAAAGTTTAAGTATAAAAATAGGTTGGTATATTCTGGTCTGTCAGATAAGATAAAAAGTATATATGTGCATATATGTAATTCAGAATTTTCAAGAAAATATAAGAATTAGTATATTGCCAGGCGGTGGTGGTGCACACCTTTAATCCCAGCACTTGGGAGGCAGAAGCAGGTAAATCTCTTGAGCTCAAATCTAGCCTGGTCTACAGAGTGAGTTCCAGGACTCGCTCCATAGCTACTGAGAAACACTGTCTTGAAAAACCAAAAAAAAAAAAAAGATGATAATAAAAATATCAGTTGAACAATAAACATTGTATTTAACGTGGCATTTTCTTTTAAACAAAAAACTTAATGCTTGGTATGGTGGCACATTCCTCTAATCCCAGCATTTAGGAAGTAGAGGCAGAGACCAGCCTGGTCTAGGACACCCAGGGTTACACAGAGGAACCCTGTGTCTCAAAAAACAACAAAAAATTGTGTAGTCGTATTAGGTTGGCACAATAAATAACCAAGCCAGCTCAACAAGAAAGGGTATTTTTAATGAATGAAAAGAGGGGAGACTCACGCTACCAGGGTGGGAAGTCCGAAGTCCTATCTGTCCAGCAGACACTGCATGGAGAGAGAGCACACCTGTGTTCTCTCGAATTTCTTCCTGGGGTCCAAATGGCCACACCCCAACTTGATGTGATTGGTTAATAGCCTTTCCCCATCATCTCCCCCTTTTGT
This sequence comes from Dicrostonyx torquatus, assembly GCA_028555095.1. Classification (NCBI taxonomy): domain Eukaryota; kingdom Metazoa; phylum Chordata; class Mammalia; order Rodentia; family Cricetidae; genus Dicrostonyx; species Dicrostonyx torquatus. The sequence continues at coordinate 2,056,286 of JAQHUG010000170.1, read as the reverse complement.
CTAAACAAGGTTGATCCAAACCCAACACAGCTATATACAATAGGAACAGACACCAAATACAAAGTTAGAATAAACAATACTAAGCAAGGAACGTATAACAAAAGTTCCACTAAACATTCTATTTCAGGGAGTCTAACTATTGCACTGAAATTAAGCTTGGCTAAATCATGAGGACGGTATCTACAATTATCTAATCCTCAACTCCATCAAAGATCTGAGAAGGGAAACAATATTACTTGAGTG
>JAQHUG010000170.1:2025188-2035257 GCA_028555095.1 Dicrostonyx torquatus | reverse complement strand
AACCAGGCAAACATATATGCAGGCAAACATTCATATACATAAAAATTTTTTATTTTAAAGTAAACATAAAGCAATTTAGAGTATGGCATAGTAGCACACACCTTTTATCTTAGCACTTAAGAGGCAGAAGCAGATAGATCTCTGTGGTTTCAAGGCCAACCCGGTCTACATAATGAGTTTCGGTCCAGCCAAGACTACACCATAAGAACCAGTCTCAAAAGAACCAAATCAATCAAAACCAAAACCCAACCAGAAGAAAAACCAAAGTTGGTCAGATCTTTGACTTTTTCTTTATCTTCTTTTCTTTGGAATCACTATTACAATGCATCGTGCTGATTGGCATTTAACTAAATCACTTTATAGACAAGGCTGACCTCAGATTTGTGACAGCCCTCCTGCCTCTGCCTTCCAGTTTTGGAATTACAGGTTTATACCACTTTGTTTCACTCGGTAAGGTTTTAAATGCCATGTTGAAGCACAGTAAAAGTTAGTGGGCTTTGGAATCTAAGCTCAATTACAAACTTTTTGTTGTGGGGTTGTGTGTGATAACAGCTTTTGGAGTTCATGCTCTCCTTCCAGCACGTGGTTCCCAAAATTGAGCTCAGATCATCAGTGTTGGATCAGTCACTGTCTTAGTTAGATTTCTCCTGCTGTGATTAAACACCATGACCAAAACCATACTATAGAGGAAAGGGTTCATCTTCCAGTTCTCAGGTTACACTAGCTTATCTGAATGAAGTGAGGGCAGAAGCTGGAGGCAGGAACTGAAGCAGAAGCCACAGGAGTCTGCTTACTGCTTGCTCATCATATCTTGTCATACTGCTTTCTTACCACCCAGGGCCCACCTATCCAGTCGTCTGGGCCCTACATCAGTTATTAATCAAGAAAAATTGCCTTATAGACAGCCTATAGGCAGTCTGATTGAGACATTTTCTCAGTTGAGGTTCCTCCTCCTAGATAACTGTAGCTTGTGTCCAGTTGACAAAACAACAACCAAACAGGTCCTTTTTTTGCGGGGGTGGGGGGCTGCTAAGCCATTATGCTGGCCTAGATTAAGAGTGGTTTTGTTTTGAAGCAGAGTTTTTCTGGCTGCCCTCTATAGACCAGACTAGCTTCAAATTTAGAGATCCACATGTCTCCCGAGTGCTGGGATTAAAGTTGTGTGCCACCACTGCCCAACTTAAATGAAGAGTTTTAGAGCCGGCCTTTTGTTGAGACAGGGTGGACCAGAATTCTCTATGTTATTAGGACGGTTTTGAATTTATGATTCTTCTACCTCCATCTCCCAAGTAGTGTGTGTGTGTGTGTGTGTGTGTGTGTGTGTGTGTGTGTGTGCACTCATGTACCATGGCATGTGTGTGGAGGTCAGAGGACAACTTGCAGTACTTAGTTATTCTTTTCCACTGTGAGTTCTGGGGATTGAACTTGGGTTGCCAGGCTTGCATGACCAGGCATCTACTTGTCTCTGTCTCCCCAGCACTGGGATTACAGGTGTGATCAGTGCTCCTGGATATTTGACACAGATTCTGGGAGAGCAGACTCAGCCCCTTGTGCTGTTACTGAAAGCACTGTACTAACAGAGCTGTTTCCCTAATGCTTGAGTTTGTTTATTTGTTTGTTGTTTTTGGAGACAGGTTTTTTCTGTGTAACAGCTCTGACTGTCCTGAAACTTGCTTTGTAGACCAGGCTGGCCTTAAACTCACAGAGATTCACCTGCCTCTGTCTCCTGAGTACTGGGATTAAAAGTACGTGCCACCACCACTTAGCTTTTCTATTTTTAAATAAGAAAAGTATGGTAGTAAATGCCTGTATTTCTAGCATTTAGGAGGCAGAGGCTGAAGAATCAACATGAGTTTGAGGCCAGTATGGGCTACATAGTGATACCCCTGTCTCAAAAAAAAAAAAAAAAGGGTGGGGGGCGGGGAGAGGGAAGGGAAGTACGCTGAGGCAGAGGGTAGAGAGTATAGGAACTGTACAGAGCTGGTGTCTGCTGTCTCGTCATTTCTTGGGCCAGCGGGCAGGGGATGCAGCTGAGCAGTAGTGTGGCTGTCTGGAAGGTACAAGTCCAGGACTGTATCCCCAGCACCACAGAATAAATGAGGGAAGGAAGAAAAAGGAGGTGCAGTTCTATATCAAAGCCTCAAGATGGCTCTGTCCTCTACAACACTTTTTTTTAGGGGAAAGTTAGAGAAAGCCTCAAGCTTTGAAGGCATTTTAGATGGGGAGGCATCAGGATTCCCAGGACTTTGGCTCTCTGTTCCACCTTCACAGTCCTGGGAGACACAGGAAAGGTTTTCTTTATACTCACATGTCTGAAGTTGGAAGGGTCATTTTCTGGTCTTCCAAGAATGAGTAGCCATCTCTCTTTTGCTGTGTCTTCCTGGATGTCATGATCTCTGTGTCTCTCACAGGTCCAGTGTCCCATGAGCAGAAGCTGTCACAGAGTTTGGAAATCGCCTTGACTTCCACCCTTGGCTCCATGCCTTCCTTTACTGCCCGGCTCTCCAAGGGGCAGCTCCAGCAGCTGGGCACAGGAGGGAGTAGTACTGCCAGGAGGCCAGACACCAGCTACGGTAATCCTCTGTGAGCTCTAGTGTCTGCCTGTGTTAGGAGGCTGGGTCTAGTCTTCGTGTTCTGTGGATCTGCATAGCCAGCTCCCTTATTGTAATTCCCATTCTGGAGAGAGAGCTTTTCTCTGTCTTCTCCAGAAGGGAATGAGAGGCTGCCTGGAAATGGGACTCATCACAGGCAAGATCTTTAGTTGACCCTGTCATTCTGTGGACTCTGCCTGACTGTCCTTTGCTGTAGGTTTGTTTGGATTTTTTTGACATGGGGCCTTGCTGGCCTTGAACTTTTCAGTTCCCAAGTGCTGGGATTACAAAGGTGCCCACCACACTTGGCTGTGGTAGACTGCATAGTTCTCTCCTGAGACTTTGATGGTCCTGATTGTCCCTTCATCTGACATCTGGGTTGTTTCATCTATATATGAAGAAAGGTTTAGGTTTCAAAGGTCATCTTCTCTCTTCTTGGTAACATTTTTTTCATTGTACTAGAAAAGCACAGAGGTAGATTAATGGCCCAAATTTTGCCAAAAAAAAAAAAAATCAACCTAGGATCATATTGTAAGGTAGATACAAAATGAGGACTTGACTAATTTTTTTTTAATTTTGTGTGTATGAATGTTTTTCCTGTATATATGTATATGTACCATGTCCATGCCTGGTGGAGATCAGAAGAAAGTGTTAGATCTCCTGAAACAGGAGTTACAGATTCCTGTGAGCCACCATGTTGGTACTTAGAACTGAACCCAGGGTTCATTGAGCCATCTCTCTAGCTTCCCAGTCCCCTTTATTAAACAAAGGACAAAATGAAACCTGGTGGGGCTACTAAGGCAGGCTGTTGATTGCTCCTGCTGATGCAGAGCCCATCCCTCCTCCTGCCACCTGGATCTCCATCACACTCTCCCTACTCTGATTGTTTCTTCCTAACTGTCCCCAAGGGCAAGTCTTTCAAAGCACCCAGGAAGACTGTCAGTCTCACGGCTGCTTGTCCTCGCGCATCCAGGGATGTGACTGGCCAGCCGGCTTTACTCGCCTTCTCTTTCTTTGGGCCTTCGGACGATGCAGCTTCTTCCCTGCCTTCAGCCATTTCTTTTCAGTTTCCCTTGCTAGAGTTGCTGCCAGTAAGAGCCCTCGCCTAGTGCTGCTCTTGTGACCCCTTCCTCTCCTTCCCTCCCTGACAGCTGGGACCCTTCTTGTTGGCATCTCCAGTCTCTTTGACCTGCATTGTCTGTGTTGGTAAAGGGCCTGTCTTCCACTTGTCAGGCTTTCACCACAGGAGTTCGTTTCTCCTCCAGTGTCCTCACTCTGATGGGCCATTCATGATTAGGTCCTTGTATGCTCTTATTTGTGTGTGTGCCTGTACATAGTACACACATGCCACAGCACACATGTGGAGGTGAAGAGACAACTCTCAGAAGTTGGTTCTCCTCCGCTGTGGGTGCCAGGGATGGAACTCAGGAAGTCCTTCTGTCCACTGAGCCATCTCATCAGCCCTTTTGTGCTTTTCTTTGCTGTGGTTCTGAGGAACAGCCTGGTACCAACTCTGAATCCTCTTCCCCAGCCCTTGTTAACTCCCTGCAGCTCCTGTGCTCAGCATCCCCATCATCCACGGCCCCATTGTCCTTACACAGAAGAGTCTTTCACAGCTAACGATCACAGAGGTGTTCCACCTCTTAAGATTTACATGGTGTGAATCAAAGCCCTTCTGTCCTGTGGTGTAGACCTTACCTCCTTTCCTCTGGATCACATCAAGGGAATCTGTAGTGAATCTTAAGGTGGGAGGGCCTGCCCAAGGCCAGGGCAGTTCCAGAAAGGAACTGAGGGGTTAGAAGGCAGTTGCTGACAGATTGAAGTGCCCTTTGTTGATTTCCCTCCACCCTGACTCTTCTGACCCTGATATTTGGGCCACATTGTGTTTCTCCCTCTTCTTGCAGCTGATCTTGTCAGGGTAAGCTTCTACCTTGCTCCAGCTTTGGCGGAGGAGTATACACTTTGTCTGAGAGGCAAGGGGACAGGCCTGCTCCCATGTACTGCATTTAGAGGCCAGTTCTTAAGCATTCATAGACAGCACCAAGATTGATAAAGATGGTAGAAGGGAGGCCTGCCAGTTCCCAGCTTCCAGGGACAAAGCTGACTGAGGAACAGCCTCACCTGACCCTTGCTTGTTCTTCTGATTCCCCAGAGCACCCCAGGAGTGTCTGTGGTCCAGAGTGTGCCTCCTGCAAAAGAGCGTTTTCCTCCTACTCCACGAAGGAGCCTGTGTACCAGCTGCCCTGTGGCCACCTTCTGTGCCGACCCTGCCTGAGTGAGAAGCAGCGCTCCCAGCCCATGATGTGCACAGCCTGCCAGCAGCCAGCCACCAGCCAGGATGTGCTGCGGGTCCATTTTTGAGGGACCAACCTCAACTGAAGAAGCCCCATTTTGGGGGAGACCTGCAGGTGAAGGAAGCAAGAGCAGGATTCCAGTGGCCCTATTCTCTCCTGGGTTTTAGCACCTCATGGTGTATTATGGGGGCTGGGTCAGGATACCCCCTCCTGCTTAGACAACACAAGATAATAAAGCCATAGGTTGGGCTGGGGGGACATCCCTGTTCTCCCTGGCCTACCTTGCCACTCTCCAACCAGAGCCAGACTGCTCAGCAGCACTACCCCGGTACCCCGTGGTATCTGTACCAGGGTTACTCTGTGTAATAGCCCTGACTGTCCTGGAACTTGGTCTGTAGAGACCAGGCTGACCTCAAACTCAGAGAGATCCATATGCCTCTGCTTCCCATGTGCTGGGATTAAAGGTGTGCACCACCACCACCTGGCTGCACACAACCTTCTAATGGAGTTTTGTGGATGGCGCTCAGTAGACTGTGACTTGGGACCTCATACAACCTTCTCTGCCTCAGGGTCACTCAGAAGTAGACCATAGTAGGGCACATGACTTAGCCATGTGCACTCCCTCCCCTGCAAACACTTGGATCCTTAATAAAATGGCAGTTGGCATTCACTGAGGCTTCTACCAGGCACACGGGACAGGGCAGCCATGTGCAGTTGCTGCCACCTGTCAGGCAGTGGTTTAGATCTCTCCAGCATAGGTGTGTCAGTGCCAGGGGAGGAACAGTAGCCACCATCAGGCCAGGTGCCAGAGTGTATCTGGTTACTCCTCTGTATCTGGAGCCACTCTCTGAAGGAGGAGATTCCTGTACTGTATATAGCCCACTGCAGGAAAATACTGGTTTATAGGCCACGTTTTTTACAAATTCTATATATGTGCATGGGCACATGGGTGCCATGGTGGTGTGCCTGTAGAAGTCAGGACTGTTCTAGGAGTTTTCTCACTCCCCAGCCTGTGTGGTCGCGGAGCTGAAATTCAGGTCATTAGTACTGTGGCAGTCTCCTCTACTCTCTGAACCACCTCTTTGGCTCCCGAGGGTACATTTTTTTTCCCCATTTAAAATGAAACCTTACGGAGACTCAAAGAAAACAAGGATTCCGTACAGGTCTGTTCATTGTCAAGAGCTTCCAGCTTAGAAGGATATCTGTGCAGGTCACCAACACTGTCCCCAATTCCTTGTAGGCATGGTCTGTCTACCTTGTCTTTGAGATAAATCACAGCCCCTTGAACTACATGTTCTTCGTTCCTATAGGTGGCCCAGAGCTCAGTTCTGAGGCTTAGAGAATCTGCTTTCAGAGTTCCCAGGGCACGTATCCACAGAGGTGTCCAGTAGGGGATTGTCACATCCGTCCTGCTACACGCCACATCACCAGGGTCTGCACGGACAGGCCCCCTGCACATCCCTACTCCACACCTGAGCCGCCCTGCCATGTGCTCTGTTCTTAGCCCACACAACTACAGAGTGCGTGGTTTGGGGTGAGAACCTTCCCACAGCCTCTCATGGTCTCCGGAGTAGCCCACTTCTCACTCAGCCTTTACCCCTCAATGTGAGTGCTGGGAGCTGTGTCTGCCCCCAGAGAACTCTGCAGCTCTACCAGAGGTGCCTGTCCTGCTCTGCTGGAAAAGTAGGTCTGGAAGCCTCGGGGTGGGCAGGACCTAGCCTGAGTCCAGTGGGGAACCATCCCCCACCCTTCATATGATTAAGCTTTTCTCTTCAAGATCTGACCCCACCCCCAAAAAGGAAGTGCTCTTTTTCCCACCCACCCTTGCCAGCTCCACAGAGCTGTTTTCTTCCCTAGAACGCAAGAATGAAAGCCTGATGTAGTGCAAGCGTAAATCCAAACATCAGGAGGCATGCCGTGACTTCAAGACCAGCCTGAGCTCCATAGCAAACACTGGTCTCAAAGACACCAAAATAAAAAAGAAATATGTGATTTGGCCCCATGGCATTTTATTTCTCCTTAGACACTGGGCCTGGGGCCAGGCATAAAACAGCCTCCCAGTCAACATGTGGAGCTCAACTCCACTGACCAAGAACACTCAGCCACAGCTTCGCCTCCACCAGGCAGCCTTCCTGTCCTGGTCTTTGCCTGGTAATGGGGTCATGTAGTCAATGGAGGTACGAGGCTGGAGACCTGCTGAAGACATGCTGCCCTGCTGTGAGGTGACAGGCCACAGCAACCGAAGGCTCTGGGTCTTCACTCCTTAGGTGAGCAGGTGAAGCCTGACCAGCTGTCCTGTGGAGTGCAGGCTCTGACCCTCAGCCACCCCCTGAGCAGGCAGAAGGGAGGCTCTGTCTAAATTAGTCTTGAAAGCAGAAGAAATAGAAGAACCAGACAGCCAGGAAAAAGACCAGCAGCTGCTCAGTGCTCACGGAGAACCCCTCCTCCCTGCAGGTGCGCAGCTGGGCCCAGCAGTCCTGGGCTCCTAGGGCTGCGTTGGAGCACCTAGCCCTACATCTATTCGACTTCTTCCTATGGGTCTCCATCTTGAGGCCACTCAAATGCTGGGCTCCTTTCCATTCCCTCAGGAAACAGGGTTTCTGACGCTGGAGTTCCTGTAACTAGGTCTGCAGACAAAGAAAGCAGCCTCCTACTGCCAGTGCCATTGTGACGCTGACCTGAATGCCATTGTGATGGCCACTGGGGTAGGAGTGGGGATTCTATGGGCTGGCCTCCCCCACAGAGCTCCTATGGGTATTCTGAAGGAGGACCTGGCCCCCAGCTCCCCCGCTCTGCCCCCTATTGAGACCTGCTGTCTTCTCACCTGGCCTCGAGGCCACTTGCACGTGCAGCATCTTCTCTTGGGTTCTGAGTGGAGAGGGGAGAGCTGGGCTGGGGACTGGCCAAAGCCACACAGTTCAGAACAGTAACCTTCAGTTACTGACTTAGAATCTGGGTGTCATGGCTCATACCTCTATTCCCAGCCCTTATGCATTTGAGGGCAGCCTGGGCTGCAGAGAGAACATTGTTCCTAGTGTCACCAGCCAGCCACATTTCATGTAAGCTACTGGTTTGGACAGTTGGAATACAGACCAATTCTGCCATCATAGTTAAGCATGATCACAGTACAAGGCCAAGATGTAATAACAGTGACACCTCATAGAAACCTTTCTCTTAGGACAGAACACCCCTAAATGGAGGAGAGAGTATAGGCTGGCTTGAACCCCACTCTATTAACCACTGACCACCGCCTGGGGCTCCACCTGCTGAAGTGGCTCTGCCTGACACCCTGCCCCCTACCCCATTCTCTGGATGACACCCAGGGTCTCATTCTAGGCAAGTGTTCACCCCATGCGCCATCCTCATAATCTGCCTAGCAGAGAGGATATCCAGAGGGCACAGAGGTGAAGGTGGAGAGGACAGCTTGTTCCTGCTGCTAGTGTGACCTAGCAACAAAACAGCACTACTGTCACCACTCAAAACATGCTGGTGTTGTATCTTCCAATACTTTTCTAAAGAAAGCCATCCCCACTGGGCACCCGTACTGAGGAATCAAACCCCAGGCCTCAGGCACATGAGGCAAGTAAGGTACTACTAAGCCACAACCCTGGCCAAAAATATGGGGGCTTTTATATGTGGATAAATGTGCGGGCACACACATGCACGCCCATGGTGGCCAGAAGAGGACATCAGGTCCCCTGGAACCGGAGTTCTAGGGAGTTGTGAGCCAGCAGACAGTGGGTGCTGGGAATCCAGCTCCACTGGAAGTGGAGGAAGAGAATCTAACCACTGAGATACCTCTCCAGCCCCAAGAGCTGTATATAGAGCATGCTTAGTAGCCATTCTGTGCACAAATGCCTGCTCGCTCTTCCTATCAAGCTTACTGGAAGAACAGCCAGAGTCACCAGGAAAAGCTTGACGTTTGTGACCTGGTATAGCTTAATGCTCAGCCCACTGTCCACTGCAGTGTGCTCAATAAGCGGAGTCCGGAGCCGGGCTTAGTGTCTTTAGAAGAACTAATCCATGATAAAGAAACAAGAATCCAAAAGTAGGTCCAATTGTGTATGAGAATTGGTATAAAGGTGACATCACCGATAAAGAGGGAGGGAATATAGCTCATTTGGAAGACTGCTTGCTTAGCGCTCACAAGGCTCTGGGCTCAATCCCCAGCACTGCATAAACTGGACGTGAAAGGCACATGGCTTTAATACCAGCAGTCAGGCGGTAGAGAGGAATATCAGAAGTTCAAAGTCGCCCTTGATTATATACCAAATTTGAGGGCAGCCTGGGTTACATGAAACCCTGTCTCAGAAAAAAAAAAAAAGTCAGCAAGTGAACTTTAACGTGTGAATAAGTAGTTTGGGAGTCGCAGGAAGGGTAAGGATGGCTACAGGAACACAGAATGAGCAACTTGTCAAAGAGAGGTAAACTGATTCTGATGAAGTCTCGGTGTTCTAACTCCAGTCTGTGAGTGAGCTGTGCCTTCACAGGCTCTGTTAAGTCCTGCTGGAGGGAGCACAAAGGGTACAAACTTTATGAGGGGAATGTGACAGGCTAGCCAAGTCATAGATGCATGACCTGGTCACTTTCCCTCTAGGATTCTAATCTAAAAATTCTAATGGAAAATATGGAAAGAATTGCTACCTCAGGGCATGGTATAGCCCCAGCCGCCTATGTTGAAGCAGAAGGTTCAGCTGAGCCCCTGAATTCAAGATCAGAGTGGGTAACATAAGATCCTATCTCAAAAACAAAACAAGGGCTGGAGAGATGGCTCAGCGGTTAAGAGAAATGACTGCTGTTATGGAGGTCCTGAGTTCAATTCCCAGCAACCACATCTATAATGAGATCTGGTGCCCAGAACACTATATACATAATCAATTTTGAAAAAAAAAAACAAACAGAAAATGCCAACTGGGCTTGGTGACACAGATCTTTAATCTCAGCACTAAGGAGGTAGAGGTAGGTGAATTTCTTGAGTTCGAGGCTAGCCTGGTCTACAAAGTGAGTTTCAGGACAGCCATGGCTACACAGAGAAATGCTTTCAAAACAACAACCAAACAAAACAAAAAAACCCAAACCAAAATTTATGAATCTAAGGAGACTGGTTGAGACTGGCAGAGGGTTAGAGTGGGGTGAGGGAGGTGGAGGGTGGGTGATGACAGGATGGAGGAAGGTGATGGAGGG
>JAQHUG010000170.1:2002942-2023349 GCA_028555095.1 Dicrostonyx torquatus | reverse complement strand
TATATATATATAAAAAGAAAAACAAAACAAAAAAATTAGAATAAAAAAAAAGTTTATAAAAATTCTCTTCTACCAGAAAGTAATGTAGGCAGCTTGATCTGGTCCTTTGGAGACGGGAGTCATATTACCCCCTTGGAGGGACTACCTACATCCAGACTGTAGTTTAGACTCAAGAAAAGGTGGCATATATGATTATATACATAGTTAGGAAATTATGAATACCTTGAGGGGCATCCATGCTTTCTTGTTGTTTTTTAATGAACCCTTGTATTAAAATGCTTAAAAGAGGCTGAAGGTACTTCCCCAGTTTTATTCCCAGTGTCTCACACACAGGAGGAGGAATGTATTGAGGTGATGTCCTGGGTCTGTGCTAGATGGTTTATATGAATTATTTAGTTAACTCTAGTTTTGGGAGCAAAATGAGACTCAGTTATGTGACCCGCTCTGTTGCTACGCCTGAGTAAACTCCCACAGACCCCATTTGTTCTTCCTACACTGATCTGGTGGAAGGCCGCTGGCACACTCTAGAGCAGTGGTTCTCAACCTTCCTAAGGCTGCCACCCTTTGATACAGTTCTTCATGTTGTGGTGACCCCCAATCATAAAATTATTTCCATTGCTACATCATAACTAATTTTGCTACTGTTATGAATTGTAATGTGTGTTTTCTGATGGGCTTAGGTGACTCCTGTGAAAGAATCATTCATCTCAAAGGGGTCACAGCCAACAGGTTGAGAATCACTGATCTACAGGACCCTCCAAGAAGAACCAGAGGCCCAGCAGAGTCTAAGCACAGAAGAGCAACCACATGACCCACTGACAACACAGCGTTGAGATTTTTCCCATTACACCTCTTGGTGCAAAGAATAAAGCTGCTTCCCCAGACAAGCACTCTGTAGAGTTGGCTTCAGGCCTCATGACAGTAGGTCTGTCTTCTGGCTCCAGTGTGAATGGAAGGGCAGCCACCACGCACTTACCAACAGGAGGGTGTAGGAAGGTCCTCAGACTGCATCTAGGACTTGGGGTGTCAGGATCCTGAGGAGGTGGGCTTGAGTCTGGCAGAGAAAGTGCATCACTGGAGAAGTGTCTGTGACTTAATGCCCAGTGAACCCTGTGTGACCCTGGTGGAACTTGAAGGCATGAAGGACAGAGAGATTGGGGGACAGCCATCCCAGAAACCGTCCATGACAAAGAAGGGTGGACTACGGTGACTCCCACCTGGGCTTTAATAAGGCCTGTCACGCCTAGTGGCAACTGGCTCTTGTGCTAGCACTGTGGAGGCAGAGGCAGGCAGAGCCCTATGATGTCCAAGCCAGCAAATTCCAGGCCAGCCCGGGCTGCAGAGTGAGACTCTGTCTCAAACAGAAGTTGGGAAGGCTGGAGAAAGAGCTCCGCAGCCAACTCCACTTCCAGGGGATCTGCGGCCCTCCTCCATGGGCACCAAGCATGCATGTGGTGCAGGCAAAACACTCATACACATAAAACACATAAATAAGTCTGAAAAGGGGGCGGAGGAAGGGGAGGAGTCTGGAGTGACAGCCCGGTGGGTTGGAGAACACACTGCTCTTCCCAGGACCTGAATTCAGCTTCCAGCTCCCATGTCAGGTGGCTCACAAACACCTGTAACTCCAGCCTCAGGATTCAATGCCTCTTCAAGGCACCTTCCATCAAACAGGGACACACATACACACATGAACCTAAAAAATAAGTTCAAAAAAAAATGAGAAGAGTAAGTGCAGAAAATCAAATGGGTCAGATAGCAACCCCAAGCTGGCCTTTTGCCTCCCTGGACCCTCCTTGATTCTTGGTGCCCTCTCTCTGGGCCCACAGTGAGACCCAGACATTAGTTATGACTCAGCTGATGAAATGTACCCCCATGGCTCATTAATTAGGAAGTCTGTAATTAGCCTGTCTTGCAAGCTGGGAGCCTCCAGAGAGGACCCCTTTCACCTGCCTTCCTCCCCCTCCCTCGGGTGGATGAGCTCAGATGGGAGCTTTGCCCCTGAGATGCAAGAGGGGAAGGAGACTATGAGCAACAGGGGAAATGAGATGCCGGGGCACACGCTCCTGCGTGTGATTGCCTCAGAGAGGTCACCTCTAATGAGACGATGGAGATGAGCTACAGAGTCTGAACCCTCAAAGTTTCCTCCTAGAAACCCACAGGGAGATTGGGATGTGGCCCAACCCAGCTTCTGCAGCTCTGTTGGCAGAAGCTGAAGCTGCAACCTTTTTTTTTTTTTCTCATTTTTTGTCTCATTCTACAGCCCCTGCATGATCTAAAATTCACTATGTACACTTAAAACTCAGAGGTCTGCCTCCTCAGTGCTGGGATTAAAGGCATGAGAGACACCAATACATGCAATAAATACACTGGTTTACAAGGACATGACATAGTGGCACAAGCTTTTAATCCCAGCATTTGGAAGGCAGAAACAGTAGGGTCTCTAAGTTCAAAGTCAGTCTGGTCTGCATAGTGAGTTTCAAGACAGCTAGGGCTACAGAAACCCTGTCCTGAAAGCACAAAGCCAAAAGCAAAACCAACCAATCAAAGCCCTGTATAGCCTGACGGGAGAGACGGTTCAGTGACTACAGACTACTGACTCTAACCCAGGTCCTCTGGAAGAGCTCGAAACTGCTGAGTCATCTCTCCAGCCTCCACCAATGAATTGCTTGTTTGCTTTGGGGGGTTTGTTTTATTTTTTGTTTTTTGAGACAAGGTTTCTCTGTGTGTAATAGCTCCTTGGCTGTTTGGGAATTCTCTCTGCAGATCAGGCTGACCTCGAACTGACAGAGATTCGCCTGTCTCTGCCTCATGAGATTAAAGGCATAAACCACCCTGACTTTATTACTCTGTATTCTTGGGCATGTGACTCAATTTTGATGCCTCAGTTTTCTAAGAACAAGGAGAAAGTACTTCTTTGTGGGGTTTTATGTGAATTGGGCAAAAAGGTTGCCACATACTCTAATGACACCTATGTGCGAAGCCGTGGGTAACGCTTGTAATACAAGCACTTGGTAGGTAGAGAAAGGATGTGTGCATGTGCACGCGCACACATGTGTACACATACCAAACGCTCACACAGATGCATGCATGCATGTTCCCCCCCCCAACACAGGTAGGCATCTGTGCACACATGTCTGGATCTGACTTGAGACCCTTACAACCTGTGTATCCTTCGAGTTTGTGCCCTCGTGTTCTTTCCAAGGACTGCAATCGCCACACAGTGGACAGGTAACCCACCTGTGCCACCTGTGCAGTGGCTTCCCCTTTGCAGAGGCAGGGGCTGAGGGCTCAGGGAGTACTCCAGCGGCAGGCTCCCTGGTGTCCAGCCTGAACCTGCAGGCGTGGGTCCGCGCTGCGAGCATCCTCTTCCTGCCATGATGGTGCTGAGTGATGCCAGGTCCGCTGTCTCATGCACCCCCTCCGCCCGGCCAGCCGAGCGTGTGTGCCTGCAGGTCTGCATAGTTTGTGCCTGATCCCGGCCGCAGAGCTTCCGTGAACTTGGAAATTTTTGTCTTTCCCTGTGAGTTTTCTCTTCACCCAGCGATGTTTCATCCCTCTGCCTGGCTGCCTGTAGCTGCAGAAGGACAGGGCTGGCTCTTCCCACAGTTCACAAAGAAGTCTGTTATGTCCCTTCAGGACCCTTGTCCCTATCAAGCTCAGCAGGTCACCAGACCCCGAACTGTGAATCTATCCAACTTGTCTCTGTACAGAGTTTAAAATTTTTTGTTTTGTTTTGTTTTTTGACACAGGGTTTTTCTGTCTCTGACTCTCCTGGAACTAGCTCTATAGACCAGGCTAGTCTCAAACTCAGAGACTAAAAGGAGTCTCTGAGTGCATCACCATCAACCAGCTGAATTTTTAAAGATTTAGTAGTTTTTGTGTGTGAATGCTGTTTGCAAGTATGTCTGTGCACCAAGAGCGTGTCTGGTGCTCACGGAGGCCTGCAGAGGACACTAGATTCCCCGGAACTGAAGTTACAGGCAGTTGTGAGCCATCAGGAGGAAGCTGGGAACAGACTCTGAGTCCTCCTCAAGAGCAGCAAGTGCTAACTGTCCAGTTCTCTCTTCAGCACCCGCTGCACAGTGTTTCAAAATAGAGCAAGGTGACCCTGGAGGCAGAGGCAGGGGAATCTCTATGAAGTTCAAGCCAGCCTGGTGGTCATCGAGTATTCCATGATGGCAAGAGGAAGCTCCTGTTTTAAAAAAGACAAGACAGAGCCGGGCGGTGGTGGTGCATGCCTTTAATCCCAGCACTCAGGAGGCAGAGGCAGGCGGGTCTGGTCTACAGAGTGAGTTCTAGTTCAGCCAAGGCTACACAGAAAAACCCCGTCTTGAAAAACAAAGACAAGACAGAAAAGCTGAATACCCTAATCTAGAACACCTCACCTGATTTTCTTAGACCTCAGTGAAATTGGGCACGGTGGCACACACCTGAAATTCCAGCGCCGGGGAAGGTGAAGACAAAATAATTGAGACCAAATTCAGCTACAGAGCAAGTTCGTGGGTAGACCGATACATGGACAGTGTCTCAAGTCTACAGTGAGAGAGGAAGTGGGGTTGGCACATCAAATAAGTAACTCGAAAACAAATTTGACTTGCAGGGTCACACAGCAATGCCCTGGAGAGCTAAGGCTGGTCCCCAGGGCTTCCCACCTCCCTTCATTCTTTCTAGAACTGAAAAACCCACCGTTTGGCAAAAGCTCCCAGTATAGTTATAAACACAGATGGTGTCCTTCATGTCCGAGGGCTTTCACTGTAGGAGGAATGTAAACACATATGCCCACCCGCAGAAAAGAGAGAGGTACAGGTCGGGGGAGGAGGTATTAACCAGCTGTGACCCCATCAGCACACACCCAAGAATCAAAGGAACGAGGAGCTGGAGAGGTTAAGGCTGTGTTTGGTCCCCAGCACCCGTTTCCGCGGCTCACAACTGCCTGGAACTCCAGCCCCAAGGACTCTGATGCCCTCTTCTGTATTCTAGGAGCTCCTGTACCCACATGGACATACAGACACATGCACAATTTAAAGAGAGAGATGTTCTAGATGGGACAGTGAGTGTTAAGCTTCGGGAGGTGTGGCTGCTTGAACCGTAACACACTGCAGATTGGCACCCTGGAAGCAAACCAGGCGCTAAATCGAACTGTGTTAAAGTCACAAGGCCAGATTCTAGGCCAATGGGAGCTGTCACTGTGCGGTTCTGAAATGCTCAGAATGAAGACATGAACTGGAGATCATTAATTTGTAAAAAGTATAAAAATACCCTAGTAAGAAGAGAAGGGACACAGCACCAGGTCTTGGGATGTTCCAGTGTGTGGAAGCCAATGGGAAGCCAGAAAGGGAAGCAGAAAGAATGGGTGGAAGAACAAGGAAAGCACATCAGTGGAGCCAGATGAAGTGTGCTGTAAAAAGGGACAACGGCTTCTTCTGCTGGGAGTGTAAAATAAAGACAAGATTGGGCCCACCAAAATGGCAGCACACTTTATGGTCGTAATAATGGAGTTTCAGTAGACTGGTCTGGGAAGGAATCTGAGTGGAGGGAGTTACAGAATAAATGTTGACTTGAACAGGAGTGACAGATAATGGGACAGACATGATGACTCATATCTTTAATGGCAATACTCCCAAGGCAGAGTAGGCTGTGAGTCTGAGGCTAGCCTGGTCTACTTAGAGATCTCCAGTCCAGCCAGAGATATAGAATGAGACCCTGTCTCAAAAAAAAAAAAAAAAGTTGGGGGCTGGAGAGATGGCTTAGCGGTTAAGAGCATTGCCTACTCTTCCAGAGGTTCTGAGTTCAATTCCCAGCAACAACATGGTGGCTCACAACCATCTGTAATGAGATCTGGCGCCCTCCTCTGGCATAGAGACAGAATGTTGTATACATAATAAATAAATCTTTTAAAAAAAGTTATTTGGGAAAAACAGGCTATGAGGGAAATACAGCAGGTTCGAGGTATCTTGGGGTGGGGTATCTGAGATGAAGAGCCAGCGTGCTCATGGGAGATTAGGTCTAGTGGACCTTTGGCATCCACGCCCAGGGACAGAGCATGGCGTCCTCAAAGGGACCTTAGAATGACATCCCTGGTGCACACAGCTGGTCAAGGGCTCTGGACCCTCCCAGACCGGTCCCAGGATGTGTCTTTCAATCAGGCCCCATCAGCTTTAAGATGATAATTTGGAAATGAAGCACAGAGAGGGTAAATTAGGGACAAGGCCACAAAACAGGCATCTGCCCCTCCCTGCCCCCAGCAGCATCCTGCCTCCTACTGAGCAAGACAACAGTCTATCCTAAAGCTCATTCTCAGCCTTAAGCTGAAGAGGGTTTCTTCTGGCCAAGGAAGTTGTTCTCTCTGGAAAACAACCTCTTCTCTCTTAATGAGGACATTAATAATACAAGGCCGTTGTCCAGTAACATGACCGTGACACAGCACTTGCCTTGAGTTTCCTGGTAAGTGACAGTACTCAGAGCCTGTGGCTATGCCATTGTTACTCTACTTCACCACCTTATGCTGGAATCCAATGAGGAGTCAAGACACCCGGTGGCCTGCCCAATCAGGAAGCTTCGAGACACAGAAGCCAACGTACTTGACTTCCTATCAGCTGCCTCTTACAGAGGCCTGAGGTGCTAACAGTCATTCCTGAAAAGCCTGAGTGTGGGAGGCCACCTTGGCTCCCAGGCCCCACTGTACTTGGTGAGGTAGAGGCCAAACAGTCCCCTGGAGCTCCTCTGAAGCACACTGGTATACCCAGGAGAGGTAGCAGGAGCCTATGGGAGCTGGGAAGGTCCTGGCCTGTGCACAGCCCAGAGGGAATGGGCTGGCTAGTCTGCACCCAAATCCAGAAGTGTTTTCTGATGGCCGATAAAAGGAGTCTGTGAAGGCTAAAGCAGAGTGTGGTGGTACACGCCTATAGTCCTAGCACTCGAGAGCTGGAGCCAGAAAGACTAAGAGTTCAAAGTCAGCTTCTGCTACATAGTAGGTTCAAGGTCAGTCTGGACTGCATTAGAAACAAATGGCTTACAACCTAAAGTCAGGAACTAACCCTGCTTCCTCAGGCTGGATCTGACTGTAGTTCCTCCCAGTTCCTCCTGGAGAACAACCGTCCATTTTCACTCCTGCCTTAGACCTGAAATGGTACCCAGTCTAGGGGACTCCACAGCTTTTTTTCTCTTTTTAGTTCTGGGAATTTCACCCAGGACTATTTCTGAGCTATATCCTCAGCCTTCTGCTTCTCTCTCTGTCTCTCTCTCTCCCTCTCTCCCTCCTGCCCTTCTTTCTTTCTTTGAGGCAGGATCTCACTGTGAAGCCCTGGGAGGCCTGGAACTCAGAGATCCACCTGCCTCTGCCTCCCACAATGCTGGGATCAAAGGCGTGCACCACCACCATCCAGCTTCCTACTATGTATTTATTTATTTATTTATTTTTGTTTTTTTGAGACAGGGTTTCTCCATGTAGCCTTGGCTGTCCTGGAATTCACTCTGTAGATCAAGCTGGCCTCGAATTTACAGAGCTCCATCTGCCTCTGTCTCCTGAGAACTGGCATGCACCACCGCTGCCCAATCTTTTTTTTTTTTTTTTTTTTTTTTCGAGACAGGGTTTCTCTGTGGCTTTGGAGCCTGTCCTGGAACTAGCTCTTGTAGACCAGGCTGGTCTCGAACTCACAGAGATCCACCTGCCTCTGCCTCCCGAGTGCTGGGATTAAAGGCGTGCACCACCACCGCCCGGCCCCAGTCTTCTTTTTATTCATTTAAAAAGGGTCTCATTAAGTTACCCAGTCTGGCCTGGAACCTTTGACCTTCTTACTTTAGTTTCCCAAAGTAGCTCAGACCATAAGCCTGTGAAGCTAGATCTTTGCACTTCACTGAGCCTGGAGTTCTCATTCCCACAACAGTGTCCCAATTCATGTCCTTAGTGGGAACCAGCGAGGCACTATCCCCAAGACTCCCTATCTCAGAGCCTGAGTCCCCACACCTGGCTCTACAGGGGCATGCATGGGGTAGAAACATCTGGGCATCCTGAAGCCAGCCACACCCATCTGATCTTTGAATCTGTGAGCTGCCCTTGACATCCTGACTGTGGCTGTTGGCCAGTGAGGCTGCAGATGGGAATGTCCTTCTGAAAGCTCACCGGGTTTGTGTGGTTCCTCTCGCTCATCCCACCCCACAACTAACAAGCCTGCCCCACTTCACCTGGTCCTGACCCTGCTCCAAACATGAGGGCCCTTCCTGGATGGGGCCCCTTGACCCCTCCAGCTTGTTGAGAGCAGCTAGGATGCTCAGATGATTTCCAGGTGACCCTCGAGTCAGCTCATCTTGCAGACAGTACAGCACCGCAGTCCCTGTCACACTGTGGCCAACGACAGCCTGCTGTCCTGCCCCCTCCTCCAACATGCTCTGCACAAACAGGCGCACGTGTGTCCCCAGATGCCTGAATCACTGCTGACAGCTTGGGACCTGTCAGCTGTGGGCTCCTGGGGAGCCACTGGAGAGGGGGTTAGCGGCCACGTTGTCGCCTCCTAGGGAACACCTGCAGACATAAATAGACAGCCCGCCACGGCAGCAGAACAGAGCCAGGAGAGCAGCGCTGCACAGTGCCCACCTTTGCTCACCAGGATGCTCAACACTACGCTGTCTGCTTGTTTCCTGAGCCTGCTGGCCTTCACCTCTGCCTGCTACTTCCAGAACTGCCCGAGAGGCGGCAAGAGGGCCATACCTGACATGGAACTGAGACAGGTACCACTGTGGTCCATTTCACGGCTGCCGGCAGTGCCCTAGGAGTGGGTCGGGGCTAGGAGAGGGAAGCAAATGGTCGGAGAAGTCGGACTTCAGGGGAGGTTCCTGGAAGGAGGCAATAGAGCACAGTGGATGGACCAGGTGTCAGGGACACTGTCCCCATTTGGGGGATATGCCAGAAAACGAGAGATGCTTCCTAACACCTGGGCTTGGGATGGGAGCAGGTTGAACTGGGTGCTCAGGCCTCTGCACATCTGGGGGAGGGGATGGGGTATCAGCTCATCAGGACTGGCTAGATTATACAAAGCTCTGTTCTAGCCTGAATTTAAGGTCTTTCCCACCCAGCTCAGTTTCTTGTAGCTCCTTTTCTAGCCACCAGAGCCAGTTTCTTCCTGTCCATAAGAAGATGGTCATGGCTCCGGCCATGCCTGAGTGGAGTATGTCCCATATCTAATCCCAACCTTGTGCCCAAATCTCTCTTCTGCATGGCCAGCTGAGGTCAAGGGAATCTAGCCGCCAAGCTCGGTTTTGTCCATGCCATAGGTGGCTCGATTTTGAGTTGTTAAACAAGCTGGAGTAGGCAGATAGGCAGCTCCCACAGGCCATCTCCCGTTTACAGAGTTCCTCAGGAAGCTTGAGGCACCAGGTTCCCATGCACACATCGCTCTAATTTCCCTGCTATCCACCTAATAGGGCATTAGGTTGGCAGGAGGTTAAGGCTCAGGTGAGGGTTTTGAGAGCTCCTAGTGAGAACTGATCCTCCCGATAACCTAGCAGTTTAGATTTCCACTCCTGCCCTTGGCTGCTGTTTAGGCCTGGATAGAGCCAGGGCTCCTGCAGCACGAGACCGGGACAGCAGCAGGGTGGCCCTGGGCTCCCACCGCTGCTCACTAGCGTCCTTCCCCTCAGTGCCTCCCCTGCGGCCCCGGTGACCAAGGCCGCTGCTTCGGGCCAAACATCTGCTGCGCCAACGAGCTGGGATGCTTCGTGGGCACCGCCGAGGCGCTGCGCTGCCAGGAGGAGAACTACCTGCCCTCGCCCTGCCAGTCGGGCCAGAAGCCGTGCGGGAGTGGGGGCCGCTGCGCCGCCGCGGGCATTTGCTGCAGCGACGGTGCGCACGAGGCCGAGCTGGGGGGGGGGCAGGGGTGTGTGTGAGGGTGGAGGGGGCGTTAGTGGGGAGCTAGGCATGGGGTGCGAGGTAGGGGTGGGTTGGGAGGGTGAATGGGGGGAACATTAGGTGGGAGGTTGGGGATGGGGGCTCGAAGTGGGGGCAGGGACACAGAATTGGAGGGTGAAAATGAAAAGGGGCTACGATTGGAACGTAGCGGGAGTAGGGTCGCGGTGGGAGGGCAGCGTTGGAACCGCAACCTGGGAGCTGCACCCACTCCAGGGCGCCTGCGCTTACAAAGCCTTTCCCTCAGAGAGCTGCGTGACCGAGCCCGAGTGCCGCGAGGATTTTCTCCGCTTCACCCGCGCTCGCGAGCCGAGCAACGGCACGCAGCTGGACGGGTCCGCCCGGGCGCTGCTGCTCCGCCTGGTGCAGATGGCCAGTACGCGGGAGTCCGTGGATTCTGCCAAGCCCCGGGTCTACTGAACCGTCGCCACCACGCCTTGCCCCTATTGCATGGAAAATAAACTTTTAAAAATGCATCCTGGTGTCTATCTCTGGAGAAGGGAGGGAAAAGCTTGGAGTGCGAACTTTCTAATATTGGCAATCCCCGCACCCAAAGTCGTGGGCAGTCCACGCCCTCATGCCCATAAGGGGCAGAATCTATAAGACTTATAAGGGAAGCCTTCTGGAGCTCCTGGCTACCCACATAATACTCAGGACAAAGGCAACCCCAAGCTCAGAAGAAGGGAAAGGCCTGAGGCCAGGGAAGCCTGAAGAGGGTGGTTTAGCGATTCTCTGGCTGAGACCGAAATAAAATCAGAGAGGTGGGACATTAGTGGACAAGAGAGGCAGAGTAAGGTATGATGAGGGACAGAATTAGCGAGAGTGGCAGAGAAGAGGACAAGCCAGGGGTGACCATCTCAGCCCGGATTTCATCCCAGGCAAGACAGCCCGAGGGACCTACCCTTGTTTCCAGTGCAGTGTCCATCTGCCCAAGACTGTGCTGTGGGAGAAGGTGCAGACTCTTACCCCAGACCTAAAGGAGACAGTGCTACCTGTTATCTCTTCAGGTGCTCTACCATCAGGGCCCACCCGCTGAGAGTCCCGCTTGCAAGTCCCCCACAGGCACATACTCAAACACTGCTCTCAGGCAGGGAAGGAACCAAGCTAGGACTTGGCTGTGGCTCAGGAATGCTTCCCCAGCCTGGATTTGGTCCCCAACACCACAGAGGAAGGAGGAGGAGGGGAAGAGAAGGAAAACATAACCTGCTAGGGCCATTTCCATGACCTCTGCCATAGCTAGAGACCCAGAAAAAACGCCCAAGTCTAGCAACAAGGTACACACATAGTACATAGGCATCCCCCCCCACCAGCACATCTAATTTTAGAGCAAAGATGACACCAGCACTAGGCCTCTGTTCCTCCTTCCCCCTTCTCATTAGCTTTTCTTTTTTCTAAAATTTTAGATTTATTTGTGTGTATGGATGTGTTTCCGCCGTGTGTGTCTGTGCACTATGTGTGTGTTCCACTCAGCCCCTGAGCTATCTGGTGTCTGCAGAGGTCAGACAAGGGCATGAGATTCCCTGGGACTGGAGTTACAGAGGGTTGTGAGCCCCCAAGTGAAAGCTGAGAACTGAAGCCCAGTGCTCAGGCCCTCAGCAGCATGGCCTTCCCGGAAGCCACAAGTGTCTCGGCCTTTCCAACTGTTCTCTCGGGTCTCTTCTATTCCTCACCCCTTCTGCTAGCTTCCTACCCTTCTCCCTGCCCCGTCTGTCCCTGGCATCCTTTCCACATGCCATTTTGCTCCAGGGTTAGGGGCCATAGAGTCTGCATCTCCGTCGGGATGCTCCTCAGGCTCTGGGGGCAACTGCGGGAGACAGAGGTCAGTCTGCCTGGGTGGCTTGACATGGTCAGCCCTGGACAGAGTCAGGGTGCCCTACAGGTCTCTTCCCATCTCAGCACCTCTAAGCCTCTCTGCATGTCTAGGTTTAACCAGGTGGTACAGGGGCTGGGCAGACCCCTATCCCAGCCTCCTTCCTATGTGGCCCTCTCAGGATATGACCTCTGACCCCCACGAGGGCTGGGCCAAGAAAAAGACCAGACCAAGAAGGAACAGAAGGCAGTAGGAGTGACTGGTGGCTTGGCTACACTTGATTCAGTTCCTAGGGCTGGTATTCAAGCAGCTTCAGGATGAAGTTGAGACCCCTCATTTGCTCCTCTGCCCAGGTAGAGAATTGTAACTCCTCTTTCTCCCGACCTCCTTCTAGAAAAATCAGTGTCCTATTCCTCAAGGAGAGGAATTACTCCTGCCCACTGGACCTTCTATTCTCTCTCCCTTTCAGGATGTCCCTTACCAAGGTACAGAGCCATTGAAGGGCACTTCTAGAATCCACAGTCAACGCTTGCCTCCTCTCTTCAGCCTCCAGAAGCAAAGGGGCTTCTATGAGCAGATGCCAAGAGTTCTGACTTCCGCATGCACGCTGCTGTATGTGTGCACCGTACCCCACCCCACACACAATAAAGAAATAATGAGATGTAGTTAGAAAAATTTAGGCTGGAGAGCTAGTTCAGGAGTTAAAAGAGTATACTGTTGCCACGCACAATCGCCTTTCTGCGCTCTGTGCGCTACCATACAGTTACCGAGCTGCTTCGGGCTAGGGGCTGGAGGTTGAAACACACAAATACACACGGACAGACAGACAGAGAGGGAGACACCACAGACAGAGAGACAGAGACACGGACCTCTAGTCACTGGTAAGAAGCCCTCTATTCAATAGCACCATGGAGGCTTATATACCCAACAGTCAGGTGGGCCAACAGGTGAAAACCTTATTCTCTGATCCTCAAGGCAACACATGCTCGTGAAGCAGAGCTGGTAAACAACTTTGACACAGCTTTTAGTAACTAGAATCAGAGGTAAAGATCTCTAGCAGGGAAGAGCCTCTGGAGGCCAGGACTCCAAATGGTCCCAACATACTGTTCTTGCAGAGGACCCCAGTTCTGTTTCCAGTACCCAAACAGGATAAATGACTCACCACCCCCTGTGACTCCAGGTTTAGTGGGTGTGATGCCCTCTACTGGTCTCCATGGGCACTGCACTCATGTGCACATCTCACAAGACACAGACACAGAAATAAAAATTTAGCAGAATAAAAGTATTTTTTCCTGGAAAAAACAAAAGGTCTTGTAGACCAGGCTGGTCTTGAACTCACAGAGATCCGCCTGCCTCTGCCTCCCAAGTGCTGGCATTAAAGGCGTGTGCCACCACCGCCTGGCCAGAATAAAAGTCTTAAGATAGAAATCTTCAAAACCCAGCCCCAGAAGAATGAAAATGACAACAACAAAACAGGAAACAACAAATCAATCTGGACATCTCTTTGATATATCTTTTTAGCCTTCACCCTGTCTGTGTGTGTTCTTCTTTTTTTAAAAAAATATTTATTTATTATGTATACAATTCTTGTCTTTGTGTATGCCTGCAGGCCAGAAGAGGGCACCAGACTCCATTGCAAATGGTTGTGAGCCACCATGTGGTTGCTGGGAATTGAACTCAGGACCTTTGGAAGAGCAGGCAATGCTCTGAACCTCTCTCCAGCCCCTTGTCTGTGTTCTTTTGCTGGGTGTGAGCCCCACAGAAAGTGCTTGTTTGTATGTTTATTTACTTGCTGTGATGGCCGGAACCCAGGGCCTTCCACCTTTGTGGGGCAAGACCTCCTCCACCGAGCCCCACTCAAGCCATCATATTTTATTCTGACACGTGCCCCTGTGTGGGAGCAAAGGAGACGCATGTGCCTTCTGCCTTTTCCCATCAGTGCTGAGAACACTGGCAGCTAAGCGAGGCACACGTCTAGATGAGCAACAGAGGAGCAGTATAAACCGTGGGTTTCTCAGTTAGCCTGTGGCTCTACGCTCTGTGGTCATTTGTGCCCACGGGCTCTTAGATTCTATGCTGTCCCAGAGAGTGGTATCCTGCAGCGGCAGAAACGGGGCCCCTGAGCTCAGGCCTGACACTGAGGACAGCAGAGAAGAGACCTGCTGGTTCTCAATCTTTCCAGCTGTGACCTCCTCGAGACCTGTGTGAGAATTCAGCTCTGTGGAAACCTTACAGTTTTGCGACTACCGTCTCCTGGCCAAGAGCCTTCTTTCTAGGCCAGGCCTGCCCCCTCAGCCTCTGAGGTTGTGGCTAAAGTCTCCTCTCAGATCCGGAAGCGACTGGATGAGTTCCCTGCCTGTCTGACTCCCCTTTAGTCAGTCTCTTGTCCGATCTTGTCTTTTCCCATAGATGTCCACCGTTGCTGTTTGGACTTTTAAAAATGCAGCTCTTAAGTCTGTCTGCTGCAGGCCCACTCGGTACGGAGTGGGAAACCGGGTTATCCTGTAGGGTGGGTGATGACAGCCCATACAGCACCCCTCTGTCAGCTGAACAGCCTGCTGGGCTGTTCTTGCTTCGAATTGCCAGGGCCCATGAACCCCGATGTCCTTCCTCCCTCTGACAATTAGACACCAGTCAAGTGTGAAGAGGAAATTTGCTTTATTTGTCATTCTTTCTGGGGTGGCCATGGGGGGGGTGTGAAGGATGAATTCTAAAGGGATCGCCAAGAGGGCTCAGCGCTCAGAGAAGGCAGACTCAGGGTCGCAGGCAGGATCCATGCGGCAGCCATCTGCAAGAAAAATGGGTCAGTGGCCTGAGTGGGAAACCCGAAGGCTCCCTGCCGGGCAGTCCTGCCAGCCCCCTCCTGCTCACCCGGGCTACAGCAGACGCCCGCGGCGGCGCAGCGGCCCCCGCTCCCGCATGGCTTCTGGCCCGACTGGCAGGGCGAGGGCAGGTAGTTCTCCTCCTGGCAGCGCAGCGCCTCCGCGGTGCCCACGAAGCATCCCAGCTCGTCGGCGCAGCAGATGTTTGGCCCGAAGCAGCGGCCTTTGCCGCCGGGGCCGCAGGGGAGGCACTGCGGGGAAGGACGCTAGTGGGCGCAGTGCATGGTCCTCCGGCCGGGCGAGGGGCAATGGGTGCTCAGGCGTTGTCTCTGCCTTCACGGCGTCAAGCGGGAGCCTAACCCTGCCTAACGCCTTGGGTTCCCATGCGAGGTTGGGGTAGGGCTGGCAAGAGTACAGGGATGCACTCTGCGGGTGGGAGTCTTCTCTGGTCCTTAGCGCTGCTGGGACCGAATCGGATGGGGAGACTCACCTTGCGCGTGTCCAAGTCCAACACAGCCCTCTTGCCGCCCAGGGGACAGTTCTGGATGTAGCAGGCGGAGGTCAGAGCCAGGAGGCCAAGCAGGCAGCAGGCGAGACTGGGGCAGGCCATGGCGTTGGTGCTGAGTCTGAGACCCACCAGAAATGATGGTTTCTCCGGTCCAGCCCGGCCTTTTTATGTCTCGGCACTTCCTTGGTGGAGCACTGTCTTAAGAGCGCGACTGCATGACTGGTCACAGCAGGTCAAGCGGTCAAATCACTCCACACCACTCAGAGGCAGGCCCTTCATTTTCAGGGTCTGGGCTGGGGTCAAGGTCACCGCCTCAGCTAACGGACTGGAGCTTGAAAGCAAGGGGTGCCTGAGTTAGAAGAGGATAGAAAGAATTGGGTGGGGTGGTGGAGGTGCAGCCTAGCCTGGAGCTATTTTCACAGATGTCCAGTACGGCAGGATGGGGCAGGAGAGGGAAAGTGGATGTGGGCGCCCTTACATGTCCCTGAAACTAGGATGGGGAGAATGCAATTCAGCCCTCTTCCAACTAGACGGTAAGAAAAAATATCAATAGAGGTCAAAACTAAACAAACCAAAATAAGAGAAAGAAAGAAAAATCACAGCGAAACAAAAGAAAAATTGCGTTTGTGTTTAAAATTCTGTGTTAGAATTCTTTATGTAGACCAGGCTGGCCTTGAATTCACAGTGATCCACCTGCCTCTGTCTCCTCCCAAGTTCTGGGATTAAAGTTATTCAGCACCATGCTAGGTGCCTAGACTCCCGTTTGAGAAAACACTTGCCATCAGCTGCCGGAGTGTGCCCAACAGGTGACCTCAACTGCAGACTGTCACCTGGCCCAAGGTCACACCCTTCCCAGATGGCCACATAGAATGGTTAGTCCAATTGGGTACAAACGCTGGGCACCTCTGGCTGCATTTCAACTGTGAGCTGTCGGTTTGCTGAGTTCTGCATGGGATGGATACCTAATGCAGCTCATTAGCAGACTGCTTGCCTAGCGTGAGAGACCTTGGGTTCAGTCCCCAGCATGATGGCAGTAATGCATTTTGGGAACAATTTTTGCATTATATTTTTAATTTTTATTCCTTTCTTAATAATGAATTTTATGTGAATTGGTGTGAAGGTGTCAGATATCCTGGAACTGGAGGTACAGAGAGTTGTGAGCTGTCATGTGGGTGCTGGGAATTGAACCTGGGTCCTCTGGAAGAGTAGTCTGTGCTGTTAACCACTGGACCAGCTCTCCAGCCCCTGCTTTTTACATGTTTAATACAGTTTAAAAGGAAAACTATTACGGCAGGAAGGCATGGAAGATTCAACCCCTGTATTTCATGGCTGAGAAATAAGATACAGATCTCTAGGAGGGACCAAAGACTCACTGCCTGCTTCCAGGGCTTGCATCAATGACCTGAAAACCACTGACTGGGCCCTTAGCTTAAATACCTTACCATCTTGGCACAGTGTTAAGAGTTGATCTTTCAGAGGACCCAGGTTTGATTCCCAGCACCCACATGTTGGCTCACAACCATCTATAATTCCACTGCAGTCTATAACTGCAGTGAAGCCATTGCCTTCTTCTGATCTCCAAGGGCACCAGGCTCCACACATGGTACAATACATACATGTAGGCAGAACATGCATAAACATAAGATAAAATAAATAATTCTAAGAAGAAGATTAGGCCAGGTTGTGGTGGCACACACCTTTTAATCCCAGCACTTGGGGACAGAGACAGGTGAATCTCTGTGAGTTTGAGGCCAGCCTGGTCTACAAGAGCTAGTTCCAGGACAGCTAGGATTGTTATACAGAGAAACCCTGTCTCGAAAAAACAAAGAAGAAGAAAAAGAAGGAGGAGGAGAAGTAAGAGAAGGAAGAGGAGGAGGAGGAGGAGGAAGAGGAGGAGGAGGAGAAGAAGAAGAAGAAGAAGAAGAAGAAGAAGAAGAAGAAGAAGAAGAAGAAGAAAGGAGAAGCATTGTTCAGACTCTTGTTTTTATTTGATTGTTTTGAAATAAGGTCTCATTATATTGTCTTGGTTGACCTGGAACTTGCTGTGTAGAGCAGGCTGGCCTTGAACTCACAGTGATCCACTTGCTTCTGCCTCCCAACTGCTGGGGTTAAAGGTATGCGCCACCATGCTAGCTACCTAGACCCTTGTTTAAGAAAACATTTGCTATTAGCTGCTGGAATGTGGACAACAATGGTCTCAGATGCAGAGAGCCACCTGGCCCTGGCCCTTCTCAGGTGGCCACATAGAATGATTGGTCCATTTTGCTACAAACGCTGGACACTTCTAACTGCCTTTCAGCTTTGGGCTGTAGGTCAGCAGATGTGCACAGTGGTTCTGCTCGTCTGTCCCTTCTCTTCCACAGAGGTTGGTCCCAGGCCGGTGTTCTAAACTCCATCTCAGGCTGCTTCCTTAGGACGTGACCTGCAGCCTCCAGGAAGCAATGACAGCCAGTGCCCCAGAGATCAGCTCATGCACTCTCTGCCCCTAGGGAGAGTGGAACAGCCCCTAGGCTCTTTGTCTTCACGGTTAACCTCTTCCACAAGGGACTGAAGTCAACCGGGCAAAGCAGGCTCCAGAGCTCATCTGATCCTGAGTCACTGGTGCGAGTTGAACTCAGATGAGTTGGTGGTCAGGTTGGCCTGTATTACAAATCAGCTCATTTCTTATCCAGATTAGCCTATTAGCATTCTTGGCATAGAAGGCCAAGAGCTTGACCCTCAGAATGGCCCCAGAGAGACCTCCCACACACTCTGCGGGCACAGTGATCTCATGGAAGGTAATCTATGCACATAAATTAGCATGTGATAATATGCACATAATGCTCTCATCCAGCATGCCTTCATGTGCTCACCAACTTATCTGTGCTTGGGAACATCAGTAAACAGCAGACAGAATCATTGTCCTCAGGCTGTCTAGCATATATGCAAGGCTGTGTCCATGAAGCCTTGGGTACAATGTCAGCAACAGGAGAAAACTCACTATCCTAATGGGGTTCATATGACATTGAAGGAGGCAAAATATGAAATAAGAAGCATATTACATTGGGTTATTGTTTTAGTTTGAATCTGAGAGTATCCGAAGGAGCCATGTGTTATATTGTAGGTTCTTATGAAGGTATACTGGGGAGATGGCGAGATCTTTAAGATAGAGACCCAGGGGAAGGTCATTAGGTCATTGAGAGCATGCCCACGAAGGAGGTAGTGACACCTTGGTCCCTCCTAGGTCTCTTTTAGTTTCCCAGCCATGAAATGAAGGGGTTCATTCCTCCGTGTGCTCCTACCTTGATCGTGGGTTGGTGCCTCTGAGACTGTGAACCAAAATAGATCCTTTCTTCCAGGTGTGACGACACACAGCTGTAATCTCAGCATCAAGACCAGTCTCGGCTAAAAAAGAGTTCAAAGCTATGAAGGAGTTTGTGGGATACTATCTCAAAGTCCACCAAATTAAACCTTTTGTTTTTACAAGTTAAAAATTATCGGGGCTTTTCTCTAGTAATTAAAAGCCACTGAGGGAAACAAAAGCAAGCACAACACACTCCAAAGGCAACCTGCGCTAGCAGGGCCGGTGGCAAGCAACGGGCAGGGTGCCTAGACAAGGTCTGTCTGGATCCCCGAGGGAATGTGTACTGTTTGACATGGGCCTTACACGCAGGAGAAGTTAGCAGCCCTTTGTTCCGGGGGTGAGGTGAATAGGAATGAAGCTTTCCTCTGGTCTGAGTGCAGATGTTGACAGTGTGTTCTAGAGTTTACAAAGGATTAACCAGTGTGTGCTTTAGCCAATAGAAATTGCAGCTTCCTCCTGGATGGTTTACAGCCTGGGGATGCAGTCAGAGACTAGGCATCCCCTCCCGCTCTGCTGTGCATAAGGACACAGTGAGATCCTGGGCTGCTGCAGACAGCCCCCTGGCCCCAGCCTTCCTGTGTGTATGTCCGTCATCCTTCATTCTCTCACCACCCTACTTGGGTTTCCAGATCCAAGTTGTGCAGGTGGAGGATTGGTAAATCCTCCGGAAAGAAAGGGAGCATCTGCTGTCTCCTTCAGATGACCTGTGAGTGGAGAGGAGAGGAATGAAACCGGGTGTATGAGGAAGACTTGGTGCTCTGCTGCTGTGGACAAGAGGATTCAAATATAGCCTCTTAACATAAAATCCATTTATTCTGTCAGTTGTCGGGCAAAGTCTGGGCAGGGCTTCTCTACCCATGATTTTCAGCAGGTGTGAGTTCCTTACCAGAGCTTGGTGATCATGGGCACAGTTTATTATCCCCGTCTCTATAAATCACGTGACAGCTCACATCTTTAAGATATTGTGCCAGGAGATGGTGGTGCACACTTTTAATCAGAGGCAGGCAGCCTGCTTTACAGAGCAAGTTCCAGGACAGTTAGGGTTACATAGTGAAATCCTCTTGAAAAAAACTAAATTTTTTAAAAAAATTTCTGTGTATGAGCATTTGGTTCAAATGTCCATAGAGGTCAGAAGAAGTTGTTGGGTCCACGGGAGTTGCGCAAAGATGGGACAGACCATCAAAGTCTAGTCAACCAGAAGCAGAGTTTATTCCAGAAAAAAATAATTAAAAAATAAATCTCCATGAGGCACGAAAAGCTTATCAGCTAGCTGAGATCACAGCCAGAGAAGGACTTGTAAGGCTGTGGCAAAGGATGGTTTCCAAACTCCTCCTTTTTATAGCAAGAAGCGACAAGCATCAGGCATGAACAAGGGAGTTTTTACAATCTCAAGGTAAACTCACATACAAATTGCCCTTCTTTGCAATTTCCATTAACAGAGTTTTTTTTTAGTTAAACTAGGGTTTGTAGTTAGCCCATTGTCTTCTTCTGGCCCTCTCTGATGGTGTTTTCCAAAGCTCTGCACTTCCCTGATACTGCCAGATTTGCCTATAGGAAAATGCACAACCAAAAAGTCAGGTACATCCCATCATTTAAAAGTTAACTCAGCTCATATCAATTGCTGGTCATGAGAGGCCAGGGGGTGTCTCAAAGCTGACCCTCAGTTTGCAGAGGGCCACTTCAGCCTTGCAGACAGAGTAACCCCATGTTAACAGTTAATGCTCAAGCTGCTGAGAAAGCTCTGACATCCTGCTCGCATTCTCCTAGGCTTACAGATTAGTATTTCATTTCTACATTCTCATTTCTGGGATTTACACTTCTTTTTTATTTTTTTTAATTTGATGAAAATTTTTTATTGATATTTATTGAGTTCTACATTTTTCTCTGCTCCCCTTCCTGCCTCTCCCCTCCCCCCTTCAACCCTCCCCCAATGTCCCTATGCTCCCAATTTACTCAGGAGATCTTGTCTTTTTATACTTTCCCATGTATATTAGGTCTATGTAAGTCTCTCTTAGTGTCC